>VDFB02061719.1:41763-56529 GCA_007258455.2 Sequoia sempervirens | reverse complement strand
AACATGTACTTTGTTCGGGCCATCAAATTTTGTTTTCATTTGCTTGAGTTTCTAGTTCATTGTTGTAACACACAATGTGTTTTCAAACAAGTCATTCTTCCTTAATTTCCATTCAATAACTAGTTAATTTCATTAGTTTCTTGCATTCAAAGACACTCACACAAACTTTACTTCCATTTCCCATCCGATCATACATTAATAATTATCAATGAAACATATATACATTTTGGTCTCCCATCTTTCTCCTTCTAGGTGAAAAACCCTAGGAGTGCTAGAAAGAAAGTATGTCCCAAAATTGTTCATTTCATTTTGGTGAAGTTGCAGTTAGAATCACTTCTTTTATGATTTTGGAGTCCATTAATCTTCCTAGATTTTCTTGCATTTCATTTTGCATTAGTTAGATTGCACTCTAGGATTTCTTTTTTCTTTTTTGCATTGGTAAAAGTGCATAATAGGTTGCATTTTTGCATTTTTCATCATTAAACAGCTTTTAAATTCTACATTTTTCATTTAGACTTGCATCAAAGCATTTTGAAAACATAAAAATCAGTCACAAATTCCTGAAAAGTCTAAAAAAAGTCCATACTGGGACTCATTCACCACCCTGGTAAAATCAATCCTTTTTGACCCCTGAAACAACATTTTACAGAATTCAGAACATTATTTTTGGGCTTCTGTTTAGTGCCATTTCATACCTATATTAGTTAGTTACATTTCAATAGCTTAACATACTTAATCAATCAATCTTATCAATTAGTTGCATCTAGAACATTACATTTAGACATAATTTCATCATACATATCTTAGATTGAGTGAACCAGCTAGGTTTTTGAGGTTTATCTCTCTCCTTTTAGGTGAAAAGCCCTAAAAGTGCAAGAGAAGTACATAGACCCAAAAATATATGGTGCATTTTTCTAGCATGCATTTCATAAAATTTAGCCTTAATTAGCTCATTTCATGCATCGTTTCATTTCACTTTTTGCACTCACCACATTTCATTTTCAGATTATTGCATTATGTAAATAGAAACTTAATATACTTCTAATCTGAAAATTTCATTGCATAGCACTTTCATTTATTTCAATATGTTTTCTTTCAAAAGATTTGCTCTGGAATTCATTAAATATGGATTTTATAGGCATACTATCCCCTCTTCTGGGTATGCGTTTATGAAACATATACAATCCATCAATCTAATCCTTACTCCTACATTGCCCATTGGTGAGAATGGAAGTGTACACAATCATCATGCACATACATGTTCTTCTTCCAATACATCTATTAATGATGAGGGTATCTCGGTGAAGGAAGTTACAAGCCTTGAAAGTCTTGATTGTCCATCTCCTTCTTCCCCTTTGGCTGACTTTACACAAGAAGGACATGATATAATAAACACTTTCCTCAACATTACCTTACCCAATCTACATAGTCATAACAATCAATCTTGTCCATATCCTAATATTTCTCATCCATTTAAATAGGATAGGTTGGTATTAGATGATACCCCTATTAACAATCATGACACCCTTGATCTTGCTTTCCCTCATGTCCCTATCCTATGGGATGATCTCTTTGTAAATCATAGTGGTTCTTCTCTTGATACCTCCTCCACTTTTGATGAAGCCACTTCCCAAACCTCAAACTTGGACGAACATATTACAAGCTCTCCTAGTAGGGTAGAAAATATGGAATAGGAGAATGATAACTTTATGACAATGGGCATTAAAGTAAGATCCTCTCATAATCATCTTTCCCATATTGGTAATGAAGTTATTTTGCAAGAACCAAGCCTTACTTTTCAAACACACGTGACTTGTTGGTTATCGTCTAAACTCTCCTCCTAGGGAGAATATCATGGCCTTGGAATATGACAAAAAAGTTGTTCTTGATTGTCCTTTCATAGAGATATATCATGGAAAGTCTACTGAGGAAATGAATGCACCAATGTTTGTTTGATCCCCTTTGATCAATGAACCTCATACATATCCTGTTGGACATCTTAACAACCCTTCCATCCTCTACCCACCTTCATTAAATCTCACACCACATCCTCCTCAATCACCCCTCCTACCTAATGGCTTTGAATTTCATCCTTCTAACAACATTGAACCTATGATCTCGCAACATGCTCCTAATTTGACTTTGTTAGATTTTTTACCCTCCTACACTAAAGGGTACAACATCTCGCAATCTAAAGAGTCTTGTGTACGTATGACACCCACTACTATGTAGGATGAATATCTTACATCCACCATCGAACAACCTTCTAAGATTGATCAAGAGAGTATTTTATCCATCCTTCTCCAAAATAATTTAGTCACCCTCCCTCTATGAACTCGAAAGAAATTTTATGAAAAGAGTTTCTTTTGTTCCTATCATAGAATTTTTTGTCACTCTACTAATGAATTTCATGATTTGAGTTGTAAAATACAACATTTTTAAGAGTTTCGTATGCTTCCCTATGTGGGGGAATCTAATTCCTTTAATTTATCTTTATTTTCATTCTAACATACATTTCATCAATCCTTTCAGCTCACTCTTGTCCTGCACTAAGTGGGGCCAAGGGGTTCGATAGCCTTGTCCTCGTATGTCACTTGTGGTTACCTCCATTTTAGCTACTCATTGACTTTTCATGAACACATAAGAGCAAGCTTGGGATGTGGATTACATGCCTTAAGTTGGATCACAAATGACATACTTCTCTTTCTCATAGTGCAACTTATTGGAAACATATGACTTGGTATAGGGCTTTTCAAGTAAGCTATCATGTCCTTCTTTTCTTCTACTTTAAAGAAATTTCTCACAATATGGGTGCTCGCAACTAATTTAAAGTGGGGGCATACATCACCACTCACATTTCATTGTGTGATTTTCTTGCAATGTTCTCTCTTGGAGACATTGAACATAGTGTTCCCTAAGGTGATACATTGCATGAACACAAAAAAATCCTTTTGAACAATTCTTGCATTATTTTGTATTTAACAATATCTATAAGTTTCAAAATCAAATCATTTCATTTTTTATTGTGGTGCCCTATTAAAGTTATCAACATGTATAACTTTGATATGGTTGAGTGGGAAGCCCACCTAGTGGCATGAATTTTCCCCATAGCCACTTTTTTGTTTGTGAGTGCATACCAAATAACATATGTATCTTACCTTTTTGGGCTTTCTCACCCCGCAAACAACTAGTTCTGTGGCCCCAGAGTGAGTATACCTTTTGGCCTTTCTCACCCTATGGATAACCATCAACCAGAGTTAGTACACCATCTTACCTTTCCTTTTTTTCTTTGGATATTTCTTTGCATGATTTTGTATCTTGGGGGCTTGACCTACATGTGGATCTCTCTTGAATGGCTACTTTAGTGTGAGTTTGAAACAGGTTCATCCTCTCACTAAAGTGGGGGCTAAATGTGTCATAGAAAAAAGTACCCTTTGCTTGATATGGGAATAATTCATGATTAAATGGACTTAATGAAGTCCTGATCTAGGTGTTGTGAGGCATTTTATGCATCCACACTAGGTCTTGGACCTTTGCAAACTAAATAAAATACATTTAATGATGTCTTGTGAAGGTGGTGTGAAGTGTTGTAAGACATTTCTACATTCTTCTAGACTCAATTTAATGTAATTCACCTAAATATCACCTTTTTACTCATCAAAAATCCCTATTTTGAAGTGTTGTAAGCTCTTGTAACAAGCTTTCATGCTCTTCTAGGCATATTTTCACTATTTACACCCTTCTCATACTTTATTTGGTCTCTTCATGCCCTCATAAGTTGTAATTAAGTGTATTATTGAATGTTATCCCAACAAATAACATTAAATACAACATTTTTCCCAACACTTGTATTTAGGTCCTAGGTGGGACCCATTTGCCATGGGTGGTGAATGAGTCCCCCTCAGCACCAAATTATAAATATTTCAAATTTCCTTTCGATATTTTATTCAAAATCACTTATGTCAACCTATGATGAGGTATGAATGGATACTAAGGCATAAGAATTGTATAAATAAGTGTTTTTCACCTCATTTTCACATCTTCTCCATCTCTGATCAATTCATTCATCCAATCCTCATCATTCATCATCTATCTTCAAAAAACAAGCTAGGGTTTTCACATTGAAAACTTCATTCATTAAGCTTCCTAAGAAATTAAAGGGAAGACTCTATATGTTATGTTATAGAATTTCAAGATCAATAATCATGACAAGGTAATCTAGTCCATTATTACATGTTTCATTCTATTATTTCATCGTTTTGGTTTAATTACCTAAACAGGGTTTGACCAAGGAAAACCCCCATGTCCTAACATTCACTATTTCTTCTTCTCTTCTTGTGTGTTTGCAGATTTAGGTCCAATGGAAGCTTGGAAATCATTAAAAGATCAAGTTGCAAGGTTGTTAAAGCTCTTTCTTCATTCAACAAGTCAAACAATCAACAAAAAGTCATTTTTAGATTCAGATTTTACAATTTCATAAACGAACATCTATAGGAAGTAGAAGTGTAGATCCAGCTCCATAGAATCTACTCTTAAATTTGTAGATTGTTGTACGTGGACTGATTCACCACCCATGGAAAATTAGACTCACCTATAGGCCTGAAAAGTTGATTTTGTCAGATTTCATCTTCGAGCAATTAGAAACTTGTTCCCAGAAGTTTTTTATCAAAAGGAGGACTAATTTTCCATGGATGGTGAATTAGTCCTAGTGGCCATCAACATTGATTTCTGAGACATTTTAGAATCTTTTGATAACATCAATTTTCCTCCAAGTGCACTTTGTTCAGTTTCATCAAATTCTATTTTCATTTGCTTGAGTTTATAGTTCATTGTTGTAATACATAATGTGTTTTCAAACAAGTCATTCTTCCTTAATTTCCATTCAATAACCAGTTAATTTCATTATTTTCTTGCATTCAAACACATTCATGCACACTTTACTTCCATTTCCCATCCGATCATACATTAATCTCGAATGAAACATATATACATTTTGGCCTCATCTTTCTCCTTCTAGGTGAGAAACCCTAGGAGTTCTAGAAAGAAAGTAGGTCCCAAAATCCTTTGTTTGAAGTATTAGTCTTTCTCTGGTGGAAATAAGATGAGTGCTTGGTTAAGAAGGATTTATCATTTTATTTCACTTTTAAGTGGTGGTTAAGGAGGTTGTAGCTTTTGTAATTTGTAAGGTCTTTTATGTTTGCTAGATTCACCAACTTTTTGGATTGAACTTGGAGGAGGAGGATCTAAGGTGACCCTATTACCTTTTTCATTGTCATGTGTTACTGGTTTTTATTTATTAAGAAGGACACTCACGTCGAGTGGAGAATCTATGATTACCATACCATCGCTACGAAGCCTTAGGTATTCTCTAAGAGGTCTTATGTTGCAAGGGGTATCTTGATATACCAGCCCTTTTTTGTTTTCATTAGCTCATATTTTCTCTAGGAATTGATGAATGTGATGTTCACTTGTTATATCACATCATTTTTTACTCAATTTTATGAATCCTTTTCCATATATTTCTATTGGAAGAATGAAGAAGAATGGCTAACTATACAATTTTTGTGTTGTCATTGATATCACCATATTATACTAATTGTGACTAAAAGACTAAGTCATTGTTTGATTTGGTATTTTGGTCTGGTATTTGAACTGGTATACAATCCTCTATGGTTAATTGTTGCTTCTTGTAGTTTTGGGGAATTGTTTATGAATGTTGGAAGCATGTACCTTAAAAATCTATTATGCACAGGTGCTCATATGGTGTATCAAAATTATTCTATTGATTGCATTTTTCTATGAAGCCTATCTTTGGCTAACCTCATGGATAATTGGTGTTATGGTGAATTAATTTTTTTAATGTGGATATATGTGTTACCTATCTTAGGTCTATGCAAACTCGATGAAGCATGCTACATGTTTTGATTTATATTTTGGAAGATTGAAGCCGGTAGTTGGTATTTTTGGTAAATAAGGATTGCATCTAATTAGGACAACCTAATTGATGCTTATGGATGGATCGGATATATATGTCATACAAATTTGAAGATTGTGTAGAGAGAATGAGAGATGAATTGCATTGATGTGAATGTGAAGAAGTGTGAAAATGACAAAAAAATTTAAGTCAGTCTATTGAGCATCATTGGAACTAAATCAACACTTGTTAGGTGCACTTTTACTAGTTCATTTTGGCTATGAAGCCAAAAAAAATTTGTAATTCTTTTTGTAGGTAGTGAGCCTCCTTGTGTAAGTATTGAGATTTTGTATCTAGATAGTGGGTCCTATTATGGGCAATGAGCCTTATATATTTAGTTTTGGAATCACTTTATATTTTGAGTTAATCCTCACCATGGTTTTTCCCTTATTGGGTTTTCCACATAAAATATGGAATTTATTGTGTTGAATTTCTTTTCTCTTATCTACATTGCATATTCATACTTAATAATATAATAGTGTGGTTGTGAAGTTTGAATTTGAATTTGGTGACAACTGATTCAACCCCCCCTCTTAGTTGTTCTATGCCTTTCAACAATTGGTATCAGAGCTTTGGTTCCTTGTTGAAGAGCTTAACTACTTGAGGAAGATCCTGAAGTTGAACAAATGGATGATAAAGAACTTTGGGCTACACTTGAAGATATTGATAAGGTTGAAAATGAAAACATAGATTTTAATGAAAATGTTGATGAATCAAATGAATGTGTCTAGAAATTGAAAGAGAAATTGAAGAAATTTAAAGAAAGATGTTGAGAAGTGAGTGAGAAGCAGAAACAAGAGATCATTGGATTCAAAGTGCTAGTGGAAGAAGAGAAAAGAATTCAAGACTGATGAATGCACTAGACTTGAATAAGAGGTGGTGAACTTGAAAGTAGAATTGGAGAAAGCAAAACTCTATAAAACAATTTCAAATCTAGCTCTTTCAAGCTTGATGAGTTGATTACAAGACAAAAACCAAGTAAAGACAAAGGTGGCTTGGGAAATGAAATAAGTGAAAGCTCAAGGGATAATCAAAATAATCAAGACAAAGGGAAGTAGAAAATAAATTCAAGGAACTTTGCTACAAAACTTCCTGTGAGATAGCCTAATGCCCAAAGGTATCCATCTTTCAATGATGTTTTCTTTTCATGTAATAAATTTGGTTACAGGGTAGCTAAGTGCAAAAGTAGAATGGATTAGTTTTCTCGTTCCTTCTTTGGACAATATTTTTCAGGCAAGAAAATTGGACATAAAGCTACTGAATGCATATCTCAAGTGATAATGATTAGTCAAGTGATGATGAATAGGTTTAATGGAGGAAAAATGAATCAATATTTTGATGGCTATTTCTATGCATGTAACAAGTTTGGAAATAAAGAAATTGAATGTAGAACAATGGTTAATGGAGGTCAAAAAAATTAGAAAAGTGTTGTCTGCTATAATTGCAACAAACCTGAACATATCTCAAAAGTTTGTAGAAGTAAGAAGGGAAAGTAGTCTACTGCAGTAGAGAAGAACAAGCTAGTGAATAAAATTGACAAATACGAGGTAAATAAAGAAATGAATAAGATATGGAGGAAGAAAGAAGAAGAGCTAGAGACAACATATTTGTCTATTCCCTCATTCAATATAGACAATTCCTCTAGGAATTAGACCTAGCAAGGTCTTAGAGGGAGCTTTAACATAAAATTATTTGAACCCCCTAATGTTTGGCATGTTAGACTTAGGCAAAATGATATGTTGTAAAGAATGAGTAAACAAAGGTTATTAAAAAGAAATTGATAGAAAAATTACAGGAATGTTCTTTTACAGATCAATTTAGAGTTTATAGTGCAGAGAAATAAGGGTTTTATCAACTTTTTGAAGTCTACCACATTTAATGTGAATTAGGGAAAATTGATGGTGTATAAAGTAGAATTCACAAGTCTTTTTTATCACTTGTGTACTTGAAGTGTTTGAAAGAATATTTGGAGCAATTTTGAAGCAATATCGAAGCAATTTGAAGCAATTCTAAGGATATTTGAAGGAACTATTATGGATAATTAAGAATTATTTCTCAGTTTATGAAAGAAAAGAAGGGAAAAGGAAGAAGTTTTGATTGAAAAATAACAAACTCAAGAAAGATAAGAATGATGATGGATAGAGGATCAAGTGGCAACATTCCACTGAAGTTGAAGGGTGTTGAATTGGAAGAATTTTATTATAGGAAGGTGAAGGAAATGAAACTAGGGTTGAAAATAAATGAATTACATAGCATTAAAACCCTAGGTATGGATTTATGGGGAGAATTTCACTGGTTTGTAGACAAAGAATCTATCTTGTTAATGTTAAGTGATTCTAGGAAAACAACATTATGTTGGACAAACCCTATCAGATCACGAAGGAAGTAATTGAAGCTATTACTGGTTTATGCAATCTTGGGGACCTCCCTGGGAAGAAAACTGTGAAATACAGAGGTGTGGAGGAACTTACTAGTATCGAAAAAGACCCTCAAGCTCTATTGATAAATACTATTGTTGATCCTACTATATGGTATGTTGTGTATGACATTACTTATAAAATCTATTCCATAAATCACGAAGGTTTGACTTTGGCTATTGTTGTATATCTTGCACACATAATGGTTAAGGAAAAAAAGCATTTTGATTTGTGTAGCCTATTACTAGAAAACCTAATTGAAAATATTAGGATGTCTTTGGTCAAGGGTTGTCCTTTTTCTAGTTTGGGTATTTGCTCATATGTTTGATATTTTAATTTCTTAGCTTGCTATCAGGAAGAGAGAATGTTGAGTGTGAATCTGACATTCCTATCAAAAAACAAGTTTATAGGTATTTGGAGTCAATGGAGGAAAATGCAAGTACTTGTATAACCTATTTCACATCAATGAAGATTAATTTGTGCTTCTATATGTTAGTGCCTAGTCAATTTGGAGAGGGTTCCTCTTCTAGAAAGAAAGAATTGGAAGTTGTCATTGGTGAATACCCTCTAGAATCTAAAAGGAGAAAATCTATCACAAAAGATGTTATCACTATCTCAGAAGAAAAGAAGAATGAAGAAGAAGTTATGTCTAGATCTGACTCCTTTGATTCAAAAGATATACAAATGATGTTAGATAAAGGTGAGATGAAGAAGGTTGGAGAAATGTGGAGTGCATGTTCTCCAATCAAGAGAAAGATTGATGATGTATTGATTGACTATTTGCTCAATAGGGGTATTTTAGTTTTAGATGTGTCTAACTCATTATCAGATAATCTAGTAGAAGTTATTCAAGAAAAAACATTGTTGGAAGGACTTGAAGGCCACAAGTTTGAAGCTATGATTGAGAGAAGATGTTTCAAATCCAAATAAGTGTTATCGAGTATGTGAGAGATCATGATCAACCAGAAGGTGGCGATATGATGGGTATATGTAGGGTATGTGGCTAATGACATTGTTTTACCCAAAATTGATGAAACAAAAAGGGTTTTTAAAGGAGATTCTCAGCTTTCCACCAATAAAAATTATGCTTTACTTTGAATTTAAGAAATAATTACTATTCATTTTCTATTTGAATTATGACTAAAGTCCTAATTCATAGGATGATTTTAAAACATCTATAGCTTTCAAACAATATCACATTTTTTGAATCCAAATCATGCATCACATTCTATGCTTTGCATAGTATGGGATTAAAAAATGAATGTCATGAAGTTTTGACCAAGTTGGTCGAATTATTTATTTTTATGTTTTTAAAAATTTTAATAAAAATTTCATAATTAATCATTTTATTGTGGTTAGGGTGGTCGGACAAACACTACTTCTTATTTTTTCCTTGAAATTTAAGTACTACTACATTGAAATTTCAAATTTTCAATGAATAGATTTTTTTTGTTTTAAATAAACCTAGTAGTTTATAACTACATTCAATTTGCTACATATTATGTTCTTACATATTTTTGAAATAATATAGATAGTTTATTCAAATTTTTACATCAAGTTGCCTAACTCTGATTTTTCTATATTTTTTGCCACTTAAGGGCTTGTTTTTTCCATGTTAATCCTACACATACCCTATATGAACACATTAATGAGACAAGAGAATGCATCAAAGAAATATCTAACATCTACAGATATTGTCTCCAGTGGATGACAACTATTGACAATTTTAGAAGTAGAATTGAAGCCATTGAATCAGAGATAAATTGTATTGAAAAAACTTTTGATTTCTTCAAAGACAAAAATGGAAAATAGAGAATAAGAGTTGGTGAATTGCAAGTGGAGTTGTTGATTTCTTAGAGATAGAGAATAATTGGTTAAAACCTTCTAGTTGGTTAAAGAAATTGTCGAGGTCCAGTTGGATCATCTCTCCAGAATACTCTTTGATGCAAAATATTGTGAACAACAATGTTTGTCTTTGGACCAAACATCCTCTTTTACGCAGTTGTCTTTATTGAATGGTATAAGTGAAAGGATGAATTTTGTTGTGCTTGCTTGGAAAAGGATTCTTTTGATCATAAAAGAAAGGTACAAGAAAATCTTTCATGTAAAAAGTGTTATTTTCACTTGAATGTTTGAAATGGGGAGTTGGAATTCCTTTGTATATATGTTCACATGTTTACATCTTGTTTTTTGGTCACCCTTTGCCATTGATGTCAAAGGGGGAGAGAGGAGTAAAAAGGGGAAATAATACTGATGATAGGGGGAGTGAATATTATGGCACATGTTTCCATCAATGAAAAAGGGGGAGATTGTTGGAAGAATGGAGAATAATGGATATCTCTACAGTTTTGTGTTGTCATTGTCATATTTATACAGAATTGTGAACTAAGTCATTATTTGATTTGATATTTTCATCACACGGTATCCTAATGGAGTATATGGTTACATCCTCAGTATTTTGGTTTGCAATCCTCCATGAGTGATTGTTTTGCTACTTGAGTTTTGGAAATGGTTCTGAGATATTGAAAGCATGTACATTTAGAATCTCTCATGCACAAGTGCTCGTATGGTGTATCATCATTATTCTATTGATTGTAGTTTTCTATTAAGCCTATCTTTGGACAACCTCTTGGATAATTGGTGTTATGGTGAATTAATTTTGTTATGTAGATATATGTGTGACCTATCTTAGGTCTATGCCAACTTCATGGGGAAGCATGGTACATGTTTTAATTTATTTTTTGGAAGCTTGAAGCTGACAGTTGGTGTTTTTGGTAAATAAGGATTGCATATAATTAGGCTAACTTGATTGATTCCTATGGATGGATTAGATATATATGTTAGGAAATTTTGAAGATTGTGTAGAGAGAGCAAGAGAGATACAAATTACATTTATGTGAATGTGAAGAAGTGAAAAAATTATGAAGTGTGTTAAGTCAATCTATTGAGAATTATTCGGTTTTGTAATCACTTTATATTATGAGTTAATCCTCATCATGTTTTTTCCCTTATTAGATTTTCTAGGTAAATCAGGTGTTCATTATCAGCGTTTTCTTTTCTATTATCTACATTGCATGTTCATACCAACAAATAGTAGTTGTGAATTTATTAAGTGTTGGGAAGTTTGAATTTGAATTTGAGTGACCATGATTCACCCCTCTGAGTTGTCCTATTCATTTTAATAGTTTCATCTAAGAATTGATTGGAGTGTTTACATTTACTTTATTAGCCATAAAATGGTTGAGTGTTTCTTGTTTAAAATGAACTAGGTTCCCCAGCCAGAGAACTTAGACTCTTGTGTTATAGGATGTAAGTAACTAAACATCTCAAGAGGTGGTATTGTAAAGTGGATTTGGTAGTTTCATGGATGGATAAAAGGATACATTAGCTTCAAGATTATTGAGACAATCATTTAAGAACTTATTCATGTTGTCATCATCTTCTCCAATGGTGTCAACATCATGAGGAGGAAATGCATTAGGAGTTGTCTGAGAATCAGTAAGTTCAATTTCATTAGGGTCATTAGAAAAGGCACAACTTGACACATCTACCAAAGATTTCAAGGACATCCAAAGCTTTCCAAACCACATATCCATGATGCAAGATTGAAAAAATACACTTGAAATGAAAGAAATTGAAATAATAAGAATTCTAAAACTATAAAAAAATTGAAAGAAGCAAACAAAAGCATAGAAGAGAAATGTTAGATCCTAAAATCTGGAAATTCAAAGTCAATAGGGAATAAGATTCAAGTAAGGGTGTCTTCGTCCTGGTAGTGAAATTCTAAAGTTCCAGGGATTGAAGTAGATAACAAATAGTAGAGAGAGGATTATGAGCCAAAAACCCTAAGAGGGACTAAGACATCAAGAAGGGTGTTTTAGTCCTCACAAAGGTTTTTCTCAAAAGAACAACAAATTCTAGATTGTTTACAGTGTTCATAGATTGCCTATTCAGGATGTTGATGTTTAGAAACAAAAAAATATGCCAATAAATGCAAGGAAAAGTAACTAGTAACAAGCAAATGAATGCAAAGTTGAATGCATTTTTTTTCAATGTAATAAGAATTTTTCTAAATGCAATTAAGATGATGAAAAATGCACTTTTTTGGTTTTTGAATGAAATGAAATGATCCAAGAAAGCAAAAATACAACCTATATGCACTTTCACTAAAGCAAATATGAGAAACCCTAGATGTACTTTCACTAAATATGAGAAAACCTAGATGCAATTTTGATCCAAGAATTTAATGAACACCAAATCAAAAAATCAATGATGAAAAAGCTTAGGTTCACGAAAATGATTAGGTGGAAAATGGCATGGAATATCACCTTTCTCCAACTATCATTCAACAATGTCCTAGGAGTCCTAATTGGGTTAACTATCAACCTCACAAGGTGAGTCAATTCTCAAAAAGGAGGACCTAGAAGGGGGTTCTTTAAGATTTTAGGGGTTCACTACCAATCAAGTTCTTGGAATAGACAAATAAGCATTCAACTCACAAAACCTAATAATGCAAGTTAAATGAAGGATGCAAATGATGAAATTATGCAACAAGGAGTTAGGATATTTGTACCTGGGAAGTCTAGAAATGTAATGAGAATTATAGAAATGCAAATAAATTACCAAAATATGCTATGGAGGAAAAATAATACCTTACAATTGTATTAATCATGTATGTGCTTTTCGGGGCAAATGTGGAATCTTCAGATGTCATAACCATATCTAGAAGAAATTATAAAAATATCTTCAGGAGGACTAAGATTCCCTAGGTGGTGACTTAGTCCCATCTAGAATTTCTAGAATCTCTGAATGTGATCCTGATGTCTGCACTTCCTTCTTCTCTGATCTCATGTTTTGAAACTTCTAGATTTGGCATGTAGGTGAGTTTCTGTGAAGATGACTACTTTGTAATGGAACTTTGAAACTTTGTGACTTTTCACTTCAAATGATCTTCAATTCTTCAACCTAAATCTGCAATCACAAACATACAAGAGAGGAAAAAATTGTTTATTGTTAGTGAATGGGGATTTTCCTTGGTCGAACCACTTGTTGGTAATTAAACCTTGAAATGAAATGAAATAATGAAGGGAAATGAAGAACAAACAACATGCAATACTAAAAATGACCAAACCCTTGTTATAAAGTTTGCAAACTTGTGTGAAATGGTTGCAATGGATATGGATCTTTAATCAAAGAAAAGCTTGATAGATACTGACTTGAATTGCTTGCTTCAATCAAAACCCTACATCACAAAAGTTAGCAGAACAACACACATGATGCAAGATCTTTGATATGATTCTTGAATCTTGATAATGGATCAAAATTCTCTATAAATTTCTCTTGAATGCTCTTGAATACTTGAATGTTTGGATTCTTAGATTTCTTGTTAGGAGAAAATGAGAGAAGGAATCTTTTATTTATACTTATCCATGCTTAATATCCTGAAATTACACCACACTAGCCAGTATATGAATTCATTAATTCAAGGGTGCTAAATCCGACCAAAATTTGAAATTAAATCCTAAAAATACCTCAAGGGGGACTAATATTCCTTAGGTGGTTTCTTAGTCTTGAGACATGAAAAATCGGGGCACATACACCAAAAAGGAACCCATTTAATATGCCTCAAAATTAGGTTCCCAAGACCTTTGGGGGACAAAGATTCCCTAGGTGGCATTTTAGTCCCAACCCAAAAATTAGGGACACTCAGACAAAATCATTAAATTATCATTTATCCATTGGAGAATGTCAGGATTAGCTTGAAAAATATATAATTCATAGGGCTTATCAATGAAAAATAGGACCAATTAAGACAAATAGGGATAAATAAAGCAAGGAGGACCCAAAAAAGTGTGAAAATGCAAGGGTATGCATTTTATTACACTACATCAACAAGCTTTCATTACTAGAGCAACTAAATACCAAAAAACATTAAAATTCCATTGTCTATTGACATTAATGACAACCTTTCAATTTCAAATAATCTCCCCCTTTATCATTGATGACAACACACATGTGAAAACCATCAAAATACCTCTTCCCAATTTTTCAATTTTCAATTTTCTCCCCCAAAAAAAAAATTATTCAAAAAACTTTTCAATCTCTATTTTCACATGATACCTCTCCCCCCTTTGACATCAATGGTAAAGGAAAAGAAATTTATTGCTTTAATAGTTCCTTTTGCATACCTGAATACTCCCCCTAAAGAGTACACCCAAGATAGATGTCCATAATCAACTGGAGGTTGTAGTAATTTGAAGTTTAGTAAGAATACCTATACGTGAGGATCTACCTTTATCCCAAAGCCTTTTTACCTCTAAACAGGATTTGTAAAGATAGTTTGAGATCAATTAAGATATCTTTTCCTTCAACCAC
>VDFB02061719.1:0-41663 GCA_007258455.2 Sequoia sempervirens | reverse complement strand
AACTTAAGATGAGACTTTGCAGGTATGTTGACCACCTAGGACACCAAAATAGGGCACACAAAATGAGGCAGCAACATAAAGGACCCGGTAATCCAAAAGAAAAAGAGGGTCCCCATTCTAAACAGGGTGTGTGTGTTGAGGGTACAACATGTACTTTGTTCAAGCCATGAAATTTTGTTTTCATTTGCTTGAGTTTCTAGTTCATTTTTGTAACACACAATTTGTTTTGAAACAAGTGATTCTTCCTTAATTTCCATTCAATAACTAGTTAATTTCATTAGTTTCTTGCATTCAAACACACTCATGCACACTTTACTTCCATTTCCCATCCGATCATACATTAATCTTGAATGAAACATATATACATTTTGGCATCATCTTTCTCCTTCTAGGTGAAAAACCTTAGGAGTGCTAGAAAGAAAGTATGTCCCAAAATTGTTTGTTTCATTTTGGTGAAGTTGCTATTAGAATCACTTATTTTATGATTTTGGAGTCCATTAATCTTCCTATATTTTCCTACATTTCATTTTTCATTAGTTAGCTTGCACTCTAGGATTTCTTTTTCTTTTTTGCATAGGTAAAAGTGCATAATAGGTTGCATTTTTGCATTTTTCATCATTAAACAACTTTTAAATTCTACATTTTTCATTTAGACTTGCATCAAAGCATTCTGAAAACATAAAAAATCAGTCACAAATTCCAAAAAATTATAAAAAAAGTCGATACTGGGACTCATTCACCACCCTGGTAAAATCAATCCTTTCTGACCCTTGAAACAACATTTTATAGAATTTAGAACATTGTTTTTGGGCTTTTGTTTAGTGCCATTTCATACCTATATTAGTTAGCTGCATTTCAATTGCTTAACATACTGAATCAATCAATCTTATCAATTAGTTGCATCCAAAACATTACATTTAGACATAATTTCATCATACATATCTTAGTTTGAGTGAACTAGCTAGGTTTTTGAGGCTTATCTCTCTCCTTTTAGGTGAAAATCCCTAAGAGTGCAAGAGAAGTGCATAGACCCAAATATATATGGTGCATTTTTCTAGCATGCATTTCATAAAATTTAGCCTTAATTAGCTCATTTCATGCATTGTTTCATTTCACTTTTTGCACTCACCACATTTCATTTTCAGATTATTGCATTATGTAAATAGAAACTTAATATACTTCTAATCTAAAAATTTCATTGCATAGCACTTTCATTTATTTCAATATTTTTTCTTTCAAAAGATGTGCTCTGTAATTCATTAAATATGGATTTTACAAGCATACTATCCCCTTTTATGGGTATGCATTTATGAAACATAAACAATCCATCAGTCCAATCCTTACTCCTGCATTTCCCATTGGTGAGAATGGAAGTGTACACAATCATCACACACATACATTTTCTTCTTCTAATACATATCCTATTAGTGATGAGGGTATCTCGGTGAAGGAAGTTACAAGCCTTGAAAGTCTTGATTTTCCATCTCCTTCTTCCCCTTTGGCTGACTTTACACAAGAAGGACATGATATCATAAACACTTTCCTCAACATTACCTTACCCAATCTTCATAGTTATAACAATCAATCTTGTCCATATCCTAATATTCCTCCTCCATGTAAATAGGATAGGTTGGTATTAGATGATACCCCTATTAACAATCATGACACCCTTTATCTTCCTTTCCCTCATGTCCCTATCCTATGGGATGATCTCTTTGTAAATCATAGTGGTTCTTCTCTTGATACCTCCTCCACTTGTGATGAAGCCACTTCCCAAACCTCAAACTTGGATGAACATATTACAAGCTCTCCTAGTAGGGTAGACAATATGGAATAGAAGAATGATAACTTTATGACAATGGACATTAAAGTAACATCCTCTCATAATCATCTTTCCCATATTGGTAATGAAGTTATTCTACAAGAACCAAGCCTTAATTTTCAAACACATGTGACTTGTTGGTTCTCATCCAAACTCTCCTCCTAGGGAGAATATCATGGCCTTGGAATATGACAAACAAGTTGTTCTTGATTGTTCTTTCATAGAGATATATCATGGAAATTCTACTGAGGAAATGAATGCACCAATGTTTGTTTGATCCCCTTTGATCAATGAACCTCATACATATCCCATTGGACATCTTAACAACCCTTCCATCCTCTACCCACCTTCATTAAATCTCACACCACATCCTCCTCAATCACCCCTCCTACCTAATGGCTTTGAGTTTCATCCTTCTAACAACATTGAACCTGTGATCTTGCAACATGCTCCTAATCTGACTTTGTTAATTTTTTACCCTTCTACACTAAAGGGTACAACATCTTGCAATCTAAAGAGTCTTGTGTACGTATGACACCCACTACTATGTAGGATGAATATCTTACATCCACCATCAAACAACCTTCTACCATTGATCAAGAGAGTATTTTATCCATCCTTCCCCAAAATAATTTAGTCACCCTCCCTCTATGAAATCGAAAGAAATTTAATGGAAAGAGTTTCTTTTGTTCCTATCATAGAATTTTTTGTCACTCTACTAATGAATTTCATGATTTGAGTTGTAAAATAAAATGTTTTCAATAGTTTGGTATGCTTCCCTATGTGGGGGAATCTAATTCCTTTAATTTATCTTTATTTTCATTCTAACATACATTTCATCAATCCTTTCGGCTCACTCTTGTCCTGCACTAAGTGGGGGCAAGGGGTTCGATAGCCTTTTCCTCGTATGTCACTTGTGGTTACCTCCTTTTGGCTACTTATTGACTTTTCATGAACACATAAGAGAAAGCTTGGGATGTCGATTACATGCCTTAAGTTGGATCACAAATGACATACTTCTCTTTCTCATAGCGCAACTTATTGGAAACATATGACTTGGCATAGGGCTTTTCAAGTAAGCTATCATGTCCTTCTTTTCTTCTACTTTAAAGAAATTTCTCACAATACGGGTGCTCGTAACTAATTTAAAGTGGGGGCATACATCACCACTCACATTTCATTGTGTGATTTTCTTGCGATGTGCTCTCTTGGATGCATTTGGCACAATGTTCCCTAGGATGAGACCTTGCATTTATCGTCTCTTGGAGACATTGAACATAGTGTTCCCTAAGGTGAGACATTGCACGAACACAAAAAAATCCTTTTGAACAATTCTTGCATTATTTTGTATTTAAAAATATCTATAAGTTCCAAAATCAAATCGTTTCATTTTTTATTGCGGTTCCTTGTTAAAGTTATCAACATGTATAACTTTGATATGGTTGAGTGGGAAGCCCACCTAGTGGCATGAATTTTCCCCATAGCCACTTTTTTGTTTGTGAGTGCATACCAAATAACATATGTATCTTACCTTTTTGGGCTTTCTCACCTCACGAACAACTAGTTCTATGGCCCCAGAGTGAGTATACCTTTTGGCCTTTCTCACCCTATGGATAACCATCAAAACAGAGTTAGTACACCATCTTACCTTTCATTTTTTTCTTTGGATATTGTCTTTGCATGATTTTGTATCCTGGGGGCTTGACCTACATGTGGATCTCTCTTGAATGGCTACTTTAGTGTGAGTTTGAAATAGGTTCATCCTCTCACTAAAGTGGGGGATAAATGTGTCATAGAAAAAAGTACCCTTTGCTTGATATGGGAATTGTTCATGATTAAATGGACTTAATGAAGTCCTGATCTAGGTGTTGTGAGGTATTTTATGCATCCACACTAGGTCTTGGACCTTTGCAAACTAAATAAAATACATTTAATGATGTCTTGTGAAGGTGGTGCGAAGTGTTGTAAGACATTTCTACATTCTTCTAGACTCAATTTAATGTAATTCACCTAAATATCACCTTTTTACTCATCAAAAATCCCTATTTTGAAGTGTTGTAAACTCTTGTAACAAGCTTTCATGCTCTTCTAGGCATATTTTCACTATTTACACCCTTCTCGTACTTTATTTGGTCTCTTCATGCCCTCATAAGTTGTAATTAAGTGTATTATTGAATGTTATCCCAAAAAATAACATTAAATACAACATTTTTCCCAACACTTGTTTTTAGGTCCTAGGTGGGACCCATTTGCCATGGGTGGTGAATGAGTTCCCCTTGGAACCAAATTATAAATATTTCAAATTTCCTTTGGATATTTTATTCAAAATCACTTATGTCAGCCTATGATGAGGTATGAATGGATACTAAGGCATAAGAATTGTATAAATAATTGTTTTTCACCTCATTTTCACATCTTCTCCATCTCTGATTAATTCATTCATCCAATCCTCATCATTCATCATCTATCTTCTCAAACAAGCTAGGGTTTTCACATTGCAAACTTCATTCATTAAGCTTCCTAAGACATTAAAGGGGAGATTCTACATGTTATGTTATAGAATTTCAAGATCAATCATCATGACAAGGTAATCTATTCCATTATTACATGTTTCATTCTATTATTTCATCATTTTGGTTTAATTACCTAAACAGGGTTTGACCAAGGAAAACCCCCATGTCCTAACATTCACCATTTATTCTTCTCTTCTTGCGTGTTTGCATATTTAGGTCTAGTGGAAGATTGGAAATCATTAAAAGATCAAGTTACAAGGTTGTTAAAGCTCTTTCTTCATTCAACAAGTCAAAGAATCAACAAAAATTCATTTTTAGATTTGGATTTTACAATTTCAAAAGCGAACATCTATAGGAAGCAGAATTGTAGATCCAACTCCACAAAATCTACTCTTAAATTTGTAGATTCCTGTTGGTGGACTGATTCACCACCCATGGAAAATGAGACCCGCCTATAGGCCTAAAAAGTTGATTTTGTCAGATTTCATCTTTGGGCAATTAGAAACTTGTTCCCATAAGTTTTTATCAAAAGGACTAATTTTCCATGGATGGTGAATCAGTCCCAATGGCCATCAAAATTTATTTTTGAGACATTCTAGAATCTTTCGATAACATCAATCTACCTCCAAGTGCACTTTGTTCAATTTCATCAAATTCTATTTTCATTTGCTTGAGTTTATAGTACATTGTTGTAATACATAATGTGTTTTCAAACAAGTCATTCTTCCTTAATTTCCATTCAATAACCAGTTAATTTCATTATTTTCTTGCATTCAAACACATTCATGCACACTTTACTTCCATTTCCCATCAGATCATGCATTAATCTTGAATGAAACATATATACATTTTGGCCTCATCTTTCTCCTTCTAAGTGAAAAACCCTAGGAGTTCTAGAAAGAAAGTAGGTCCCAAAATCCTTCATTTGAAGTATTAGTCTTTCTCTGGTGGAAATAAGATGAGTTCTTGGTTAAGAAGGATTTTTCATTTTATTTCACTTTTAAGTGGTGGTTGAGGAGGTTTTAGCTTTTGTAATTTGTATTAAGGTCTTTTACGTTTGCTAGATTCACCAACTTTTTGGATTGAACTTGGAGGAGGAGGATCTAAGGTGACCCTATTACCTTTTGTATTGTCATGTGTTACTAGTTTTTATTTAGTAAGAAGGACACTCACGTCGGGGGGAGAATCTATGATTACCATACCATCGCTACGAAGCCTTAGGTATTCTCTAAGAGGTCTTATGTTGCAAGGGGTATCTTGATATACCAGCCCTTTTTTGTTTTCATTAGCTCATATTTTCTCTAGGAATTGATGAATGTTATGTTCACTTGTTATATCACATCATTTTTTACTCAATATTATGAATCCTTTTCCGTATGTTTCTATTGGAAGAATGAAGAAGAATGGCTAACTATACAATTTTTCTGTTGTCATTGATATCACCATGTTATACTAATTGTGACTAAAAGACTAAGTCATTGCTTGATTTGGTATTTTGGTCTAGTATTTGAACCGGTATACAATTTACATCCTCTGATATTTTGTTCTACAATCCTCTATGGTTAATTTTTGCTTCTTGTAGTTTTGGGAAATAGTTTATGAATGTTGGAAGCATGTACCTTAAAAATCTATCATGCATAGGTGCTCGTACGGTGTATCAAAATTATTCTGTTGATTGCATTTTTCTATGAAGCCTATCTTTGGCTAACCTCATGGATAATTGGTGTTATGGTGAATTAATTTTGTTAATGCGGATATATGTGTGACCTATCTTAGGTCTATGCAAACTTGATGAAGCATGCTACATGTTTTGATTTATTTTTTGGAAGGTTGAAGCTAACAGTTGGTATTTTTGGTAAATAAGGATTGCATCTAATTAGGACAACCTAATTGATGCTTATGGATGAATCAGATATATATGTCAGACAATTTTGAAGATTGTGTAGAGAGAATGAGAGATGAATTGCATTGATGCGAATGTGAAGAAGTGCAAAAATGACGAAGTGTTTTAAGTCAGTCTATTGAGCATCATTGGAATTGAATCAACACTTGTTAGGTGCACTTTCACTAGTTCATTTTGGCTATGAAGCCAAATTTTTTTTGTGATCCTTTTTGTAGGCAGTGAGCCTCCTTGTGTAAGAATTGAGATTTTGTATCTAGACAGTGGGTCCTATTATGGGCAGTGAGCCTTATATATTTAGTTTTGGAATCACTTTATATTTTGAGTTAATCCTCACCATGGTTTTTCCCTTATTGGGTTTTCCACATAAAATATGGCATTTGTTGTGTTGAATTTATTTCTCTTATCTACATTGCATATTCATACTTAATAATATAATAGTGTGGTTGTGAAGTTTGAATTTGAATTTGGTGACAACTGATTCAGCCCCCCCTCTTAGTTGTTCTATTCCTTTTAACAACTGGTATCAGAGCTTTGGTTCCTTGGTGAAGAGCTTAATTGCTTGAGGAAGATCCTGAAGGTTGAACAAATGGATGATAAAGAACTTTGAGCTGCACTTGAAGATCTTGATAAGGTTGAAAATGAAAACATAGATTTTAATGAAAATGTTGATGAATCAAATGAATGTGTCTAGAAATTGAAAGAGAAATTGAAGAAATTCAAAGAAAGACACTGAGAAGTGAGTGAGAAGCAGAAACAAGAGATCATTGGATTCAAAGTGCTAGTGGAAGAAGAGAAAAGAATTGAAGAATGTCTAAATAAAATGGTGCAGAGCAAGACTGATGAATGCACTAGACTTGAATAAGAGGGTGAACTTGAAAGTAGAACTGGAGAAAGAAAAACTCTGTAAAAAAATTTCAAATCTAGCTCTTTCAAGCTTGATGAGTTGATTGCAGGACAAAAACCAAGTAAAGACAAAGGTGTCTTGGGAAAAAAAATAAGTGAAAGCTCAAGGAATAATCAAAATACTCAAGACAAAGGGAAGTAGAAAAGAAATTCAAGGAACTTTGCTACAAAAATTCTTGTGAGATAGCCTAATGCTCAAAGGTATCCATCTTTCAATGATGTTTTCTTTTCATGTAATAAATTTGGTCACAAGGTAGCTAAGTGCAAAAGTAGAATGGATTAGTTTTCTCGTTCCTTCTTTGGACAATATTTTTTAGGCAAGAAAATTGGACATAAAGCTACTAAATGCATATCTTAGGTGAGAATGATTAGTCAAGTGATGATGAATAGGTTTAATGGAGGAAAAATGAATCAATATTTTGATGGCTATTTCTATGCATGTGACAAGTTTGGAAATAAAGAAATTCAATGTATAACAATGGTTAATGGAGGTTAGAAAAATTAGAAAAGTGTTGTCTGCTATAATTGCAACAAACCTAGACATATCTCAAAAGTTTGTAGAAGTAAGAAGGGAAAGCAGTCTGCTGCAGTAGAGAAGAACAAGCCAGTGAATAAAATTGACAAATACGAGGTAAATAAAGAAATGAATAAGATATGGAGGAAGAAAGAAGAAGAGCTAGAGACAACATATCTGTCTATGCCCTCATCCAATATAGAAAATTCCTCTAGGAATTAGACCTAGCAAGGTCTTAGGGGGAGCTTTAACATAAAATTATTTGAACCCCCCAATGTTTGGCACGTTAGACTTAGGCACAATGATATGTTGTAAAGAATGAGTAAACAAAGGTTATTAAAAAGAAACTGATAGAAAAATTGCAGGCATGTTCTTTTACAGATCAATTTAGAGTTTATAGTGCAAAGAAATAAGGGTTTTATCAACTTTTTAAAGTCTACCACATTTAATGTGAATTAGGGAAAACTGATGGTGTATAAAGTAGAATTCATAAGTCTTTTTGATCACTTGTGTACTTGAATTGTTTGAAAGAATATTTGGAGCAATTTTGAAGCAATATCAAAGCAATTTGAAGCAATTGTAAGGATATTTGAAGGAACTATTATGGATAATTAGGAATTATTTCTCAGTTTATGAAAGAACAGAAGGGAAAAGGAAGAAGTTTTTATTGAAAAATAACAAACTCAAGAAAGATAAGAATGATGATGGATAGAGGATCAAGTAGCAACATTCCATTGAAGTTGAAGGGTGTTGAATTGGAAGAATTTGATTGTAGGAAGGTGAAGGAAATGAAACTATGGTTGAAAATAAATGAATTACAAAGCGTTAAAACCCTAGGTATGGATTTATGGGGAGAATTTCACTGGTTTGTAGACAAAGAATCTATCTTGTTAATGTTAAGTGATTTTAGGACAACAACATTATGTTGGACAAACCCTATCAGATCACAAAGGAGGAAATTGAAGCTATTACTGGTTTATGCAATGTTGGGGACCTCCCTGGGAAGAAAATTGTGAAATACAGAGGTGTGGAGGAACTTACTAGTATCGAAAAAGACGCTCGAGCTCTATTGATAAATACTATTGTTGATCCTACTATATGGTATGTTGTGTATGACATTACTTATAAAATCTATTTCATAAATCATGAAGGTTTGACTTTGGCTATTGTTGTATATCTTGCACACATGATGGTTAAGGAAAAAAAGCATTTTGATTTGTGTAGCCTATTAATAGAAAACCTAATTGAAAATATTAGGATGTATTTGGTCGAGGGTTGTCCTTTTTTTAGTTTGGGTCTTTGCTCATATGTTTGATATTTTAATTTCTTAGCTTGCTATCAGGAAGAGAGAATGTTGAGTGCGAATCCGACATTCCTATCAAAAAACAAGTTTACAAGTATTTGGAGTCAATGGAGGAAAATGCAAGTACTTGTAGAACCTATTTCATATCCATAAAGACAAATTTGTGCTTCTATATGTTAGTGCCTAGTCAGTTTGGAGAGGGTTCCTCTTCTAGAAAGAAAGAATTGGAAGTTGTCATTGGTGAATACCCTTTGGAATCTAAAAGGAGAAAATCTATCACAAAAGATGTTATCACTATCTCGGAAGAAAAGAAGAATGAAGAAGAATTTATGTCTGGATCTAACTCCTTTGATTCAAAAGATATACAAATGATTTTAGATAAAGGTGAGATGAAGAAGGTTGGTGAAATGGGGAGTGCATGTTCTCCAATCAAGAGAAAGATTGATGATGTATTGATTGACTATCTACTCAATAGGGGTATTTTAGTTTCAGATGTGTCTGACTCATTATCGGATAATCTAGTAGAAGTTATTGAAGAAAAAACATTGTTGGAAGGACTTGAAGGCCACAAGTTTGAAGCTATGATTGAGAGAAGATGTTTCAAATCCAAATAAGTGTTATCGAGTATGTGCAAGATCATGATCAGCCAGAAAGTGGCAATATGATGGGTATATGTAGGGTATGTGGCTGATGACATTTTTTTACCCAAAATTGATGAAATGAAAAGGGTTTTTAAACAAGATTCTTAGCTTTCCACCAATAAAAGTTATGCTTTACTTTGAATTTAAGAAATAATTACTATTCATTTTCTATTTGAATTACGACTAAATTCCTGATTCATAGGATGATTTTAAAACATCTATAGCTTTCAAACGGTATCACATTTTTTAAATCCAAAACATGCATCACATTCTATGCTTTGCATACTATAGGATTAAAAAAATGAATGTCATGAAGTTTTGACCAAGTTCATGTGTTTATTATACTATTTTTATGTTTTTAAAAATTTTAATAAAAATTTCATAATTAATCATTTTATTGTGGTTAGGTGGTCAGATTAAACACCTACTTTTATTTTTTCCTTGAAATTTAAGTACTACTTACATTGAAATTTCAAATTTCACTTAATCAGATTTTTTTTTAAATGAGCCTAGTAGTTTATAACTATATTCAATTTCACATATTATATGTTCTTACATATTTTTGAAATAATATAGATAGTTTATTCAAATTTTTACATCAAGTTGCCTAACTCTGATTTTTCTATATTTTTTGCCACTTAAGGGCTTGTTTTTTCCATGTTAATCCTACACATACCCTATATGAACACATTAATGAGACAAGAGAATGCATCAAAGAAATATCTAACATCTACAGATATTGTCTCCAGTGGATGACAACTATTGACAATTTTAGAAGTAGAATTGAAGCCATTGAATCAGAGATAAATTGTATTGAAAAAACTTTTGATTTCTTCAAAGACAAAAATGGAAAATAGAGAATAAGAGTTGGTGAATTGCAAGTGGAGTTGTTGATTTCTTAGAGATAGAGAATAATTGGTTAAAACCTTCTAGTTGGTTAAAGAAATTGTCGAGGTCCAGTTGGATCATCTCTCCAGAATACTCTTTGATGCAAAATATTGTGAACAACAATGTTTGTCTTTGGACCAAACATCCTCTTTTACGCAGTTGTCTTTATTGAATGGTATAAGTGAAAGGATGAATTTTGTTGTGCTTGCTTGGAAAAGGATTCTTTTGATCATAAAAGAAAGGTACAAGAAAATCTTTCATGTAAAAAGTGTTATTTTCACTTGAATGTTTGAAATGGGGAGTTGGAATTCCTTTGTATATATGTTCACATGTTTACATCTTGTTTTTTGGTCACCCTTTGCCATTGATGTCAAAGGGGGAGAGAGGAGTAAAAAGGGGAAATAATACTGATGATAGGGGGAGTGAATATTATGGCACATGTTTCCATCAATGAAAAAGGGGGAGATTGTTGGAAGAATGGAGAATAATGGATATCTCTACAGTTTTGTGTTGTCATTGTTGTCACCATGTTATACAAATTGTGGAATCAAAATTAAGTCATTATTTGATTTGATATTTTCATCCGTATCTAAACCCATATATAGTTTACATCCTCTAGTATTTGGGTTTGGTAACTCCATAGTCAATTGTTGCTACTTGCGCTTTGGGAAATAGTTTATGGATATTGAAAGCATGTACATTTAGAATCTCTCATGCACAAGTGCTCGTATGGTGTATCATCATTATTCTATTGATTGTAGTTTTCTATTAAGCCTATCTTTGGACAACCTCTTGGATAATTGGTGTTATGGTGAATTAATTTTGTTATGTAGATATATGTGTGACCTATCTTAGGTCTATGCCAACTTCATGAAGCACGGTACATGTTTTAATTTATTTTTTGGAAGCTTGAAGCTGACAGTTGGTGTTTTTGGTAAATAAGGATTGCATATAATTAGGCTAACTTGATTGATTCCTATGGATGGATTAGATATATATGTTAGGAAATTTTGAAGATTGTGTAGAGAGAGCAAGAGAGATACAAATTACATTTATGTGAATGTGAAGAAGTGAAAAAATTATGAAGTGTGTTAAGTCAATCTATTGAGAATTATTCGGTTTTGTAATCACTTTATATTATGAGTTAATCCTCATCATGTTTTTTCCCTTATTAGATTTTCTAGGTAAAATCGTGTTCATTATGTTGATTTTCTTTTCTATTATCTTATGCATGTTCATACTTAATAACAAAATAGTGTGGTTGTGAATTTGATAAGTGTGGAAGTTTGAATTTGAATTTGGTGACCACTAATTCACCCCCCCTCTGAGTTGTCCTATTCATTTTAATAGTTTCATCTAAATTGATTGGAGTGTTTGTACTTTATTATCATAAAATGGTTGAGTGTTTTCTTGTTTAGAATGAACTAGGTTCACCTATTGTAGAGAACTTAGATTTACTTGTTTATAGGATGTAAGTAACCAAACATCTCAAGAGGTGGTATTGTGGGGATTTGGTTGTTTCATGGATGGATAAAAGGATGCATTAGCTTCAAGATTATTGAGACAATCATTTAAGAACTTATTCATGTTGTCATCATCTTCTCCAATGGTGTCAACATCATGAGGAGGAAATGCATTAGGAGTTGTCTGAGAATCAGTAAGTTCAATTTCATTAGGGTCATTAGAAAAGGCACAACTTGACACATCTACCAAAGATTTCAAGGACATCCAAAGCTTTCCAAACCACATATCCATGATGCAAGATTGAAAAAATACACTTGAAATGAAAGAAATTGAAATAATAAGAATTCTAAAACTATAAAAAAATTGAAAGAAGCAAACAAAAGCATAGAAGAGAAATGTTAGATCCTAAAATCTGGAAATTCAAAGTCAATAGGGAATAAGATTCAAGTAAGGGTGTCTTCGTCCTGGTAGTGAAATTCTAAAGTTCCAGGGATTGAAGTAGATAACAAATAGTAGAGAGAGGATTATGAGCCAAAAACCCTAAGAGGGACTAAGACATCAAGAAGGGTGTTTTAGTCCTCACAAAGGTTTTTCTCAAAAGAACAACAAATTCTAGATTGTTTACAGTGTTCATAGATTGCCTATTCAGGATGTTGATGTTTAGAAACAAAAAAATATGCCAATAAATGCAAGGAAAAGTAACTAGTAACAAGCAAATGAATGCAAAGTTGAATGCATTTTTTTTCAATGTAATAAGAATTTTTCTAAATGCAATTAAGATGATGAAAAATGCACTTTTTTGGTTTTTGAATGAAATGAAATGATCCAAGAAAGCAAAAATACAACCTATATGCACTTTCACTAAAGCAAATATGAGAAACCCTAGATGTACTTTCACTAAATATGAGAAAACCTAGATGCAATTTTGATCCAAGAATTTAATGAACACCAAATCAAAAAATCAATGATGAAAAAGCTTAGGTTCACGAAAATGATTAGGTGGAAAATGGCATGGAATATCACCTTTCTCCAACTATCATTCAACAATGTCCTAGGAGTCCTAATTGGGTTAACTATCAACCTCACAAGGTGAGTCAATTCTCAAAAAGGAGGACCTAGAAGGGGGTTCTTTAAGATTTTAGGGGTTCACTACCAATCAAGTTCTTGGAATAGACAAATAAGCATTCAACTCACAAAACCTAATAATGCAAGTTAAATGAAGGATGCAAATGATGAAATTATGCAACAAGGAGTTAGGATATTTGTACCTGGGAAGTCTAGAAATGTAATGAGAATTATAGAAATGCAAATAAATTACCAAAATATGCTATGGAGGAAAAATAATACCTTACAATTGTATTAATCATGTATGTGCTTTTCGGGGCAAATGTGGAATCTTCAGATGTCATAACCATATCTAGAAGAAATTATAAAAATATCTTCAGGAGGACTAAGATTCCCTAGGTGGTGACTTAGTCCCATCTAGAATTTCTAGAATCTCTGAATGTGATCCTGATGTCTGCACTTCCTTCTTCTCTGATCTCATGTTTTGAAACTTCTAGATTTGGCATGTAGGTGAGTTTCTGTGAAGATGACTACTTTGTAATGGAACTTTGAAACTTTGTGACTTTTCACTTCAAATGATCTTCAATTCTTCAACCTAAATCTGCAATCACAAACATACAAGAGAGGAAAAAATTGTTTATTGTTAGTGAATGGGGATTTTCCTTGGTCGAACCACTTGTTGGTAATTAAACCTTGAAATGAAATGAAATAATGAAGGGAAATGAAGAACAAACAACATGCAATACTAAAAATGACCAAACCCTTGTTATAAAGTTTGCAAACTTGTGTGAAATGGTTGCAATGGATATGGATCTTTAATCAAAGAAAAGCTTGATAGATACTGACTTGAATTGCTTGCTTCAATCAAAACCCTACATCACAAAAGTTAGCAGAACAACACACATGATGCAAGATCTTTGATATGATTCTTGAATCTTGATAATGGATCAAAATTCTCTATAAATTTCTCTTGAATGCTCTTGAATACTTGAATGTTTGGATTCTTAGATTTCTTGTTAGGAGAAAATGAGAGAAGGAATCTTTTATTTATACTTATCCATGCTTAATATCCTGAAATTACACCACACTAGCCAGTATATGAATTCATTAATTCAAGGGTGCTAAATCCGACCAAAATTTGAAATTAAATCCTAAAAATACCTCAAGGGGGACTAATATTCCTTAGGTGGTTTCTTAGTCTTGAGACATGAAAAATCGGGGCACATACACCAAAAAGGAACCCATTTAATATGCCTCAAAATTAGGTTCCCAAGACCTTTGGGGGACAAAGATTCCCTAGGTGGCATTTTAGTCCCAACCCAAAAATTAGGGACACTCAGACAAAATCATTAAATTATCATTTATCCATTGGAGAATGTCAGGATTAGCTTGAAAAATATATAATTCATAGGGCTTATCAATGAAAAATAGGACCAATTAAGACAAATAGGGATAAATAAAGCAAGGAGGACCCAAAAAAGTGTGAAAATGCAAGGGTATGCATTTTATTACACTACATCAACAAGCTTTCATTACTAGAGCAACTAAATACCAAAAAACATTAAAATTCCATTGTCTATTGACATTAATGACAACCTTTCAATTTCAAATAATCTCCCCCTTTATCATTGATGACAACACACATGTGAAAACCATCAAAATACCTCTTCCCAATTTTTCAATTTTCAATTTTCTCCCCCAAAAAAAAAATTATTCAAAAAACTTTTCAATCTCTATTTTCACATGATACCTCTCCCCCCTTTGACATCAATGGTAAAGGAAAAGAAATTTATTGCTTTAATAGTTCCTTTTGCATACCTGAATACTCCCCCTAAAGAGTACACCCAAGATAGATGTCCATAATCAACTGGAGGTTGTAGTAATTTGAAGTTTAGTAAGAATACCTATACGTGAGGATCTACCTTTATCCCAAAGCCTTTTTACCTCTAAACAGGATTTGTAAAGATAGTTTGAGATCAATTAAGATATCTTTTCCTTCAACCACAGTTCTAGGAGCAACATTACATTTCAGAGTTGTATCAACCAAAGAAAGAACATAATAGGTGGGTGCAAACTTAATCTTGATTAAATCTTTGAGCATCCCATAATGTTCAATAATATCTCCTTTCTCTTTCTGTGATGCAAGGTATTCCTCATGTAGTTTTTCCAATCGATGCCATGTATGATCATCCAAATCAAGAGTAGGATCAAATGTGCTAGATGTAAACTTGATCTTAGTTTTGAGTGTGTTCTCAACATCCTTGAGCCTTTGAATTGCATCAAGCCAAGTTCAATAGAATGTGAATAAACTCTTGAAATATTTCTCGCACTCTTGAACATCCTTGATTTTTTCAAGTACCACGTTATCAGTAGACTTGCACTTCTCTATAATTTCCAACAATCCTTTATATTTAACCCAAGTGGCCATGTCACTTACGGGTATGCAGTTTATCATGGAAAAAACAAGCCCTTAAGTGGCAAAAAATCAGAAAATTAGAGTTAGGAAACTTGATGTAAAAATTTGAATAAGTTATCTATATTATTTCAAAAATATGTAAGAATAGAATCTATAGTAAATTGAATGTAGTTTCTAAACTACTAGGTTTGTTTAAAAATAAAAAATCCATTTTGTGAAAATTTGAAATTTCAATGCAATGGTACTTAAATCTCAGGAAAAAATAAGGTGTCTATTTGACCACCCTAACCACAATAAAATGATAATATTTTTATAATATTTTAGATATAAGTAGAGAATCATGCCCCAATGTGATGCTTTTTTTTGTAATTTTTTCCAATTAAATAATTAATTATGAATTTTTATTACAACTTTTTAAAAAATATGAAAACTGTATGTCTAACCACCTTAACTTGGTTAAAACTTCATGAAATTAAAATTTTCTTTTTTAATCCTATAGTATGTGAAGCATAGAATGTGATGCATGTTTGGATTCAAAAATGTGATATCGTTTGAAAGCTATAGGTGTTTTTCAATTAGCCTATCAATAAGGACTTTACTCATAATTTGAATAGAAATTGAATAATAATTACTTATTAAATTCAAATTAAAGCATAATTTATATTGTTGGAAAGCTAAGAATCTCCTTTAAAACCCTTTTCGTTTCATCAATTTTGGGTAAAAAATAGTCAACCACATACCCACCATTCCCACTTTTTGGCCCATCACATCTTGCACATACCCTTATACTTTTTCTCTTTAATTTATTTAATCTATTAGTTAATACATTTGTGCTTTCTTTAAAGGATCATGAAGAACTAGTGACTGCAGTAGAAGCAACCTAAAAATGTGTCCTAGCTAGCTACTTAATTCTTCTTGGAGTAGGTTTAACGTAAGCAACTAGAGCATGAACCTTAGTGAATTTCCTCTTTTCTCCAATGGAAGATATTGATTTACTGAAGATTGAATCAGGATCTTCAAGAGATTTAGCTACTTTAGTGTAGGTTTCAAACATAGGTCCACTAGGGTCCCTAGGGCTATTAATCAACAATTCAATCTAACCAACAACATATTCCTTCTCAATCTCATATCCAAAATCAAGTATCCATGATTTCATTTGTTCAACTACCTTGATAATGTAGCTATCAGTGGTCACCAAAAGGTTATATCATTCTTATATTTTATAAAAAATATCTTGGAACTCTCCTTTTATTCATTTTCCTTTGAAAATTTCCAAAGAATGCAGCAAGGGAATCTCCTTGTGCATCCAAGTCCCCAATGTTTCTCATAAGCTCCTTGATCTAATGAGAGACTGATCTAGTATTCTCCCAACTAAATTCACCTATTCCAGGAATCTCCATAAAATACAAAATTAGACATAAAACCAATCTACCATATCTAAATGTACATTTCTTCTTATTGATATCTCTTAGATTCTCTAGTAGTTGTTTTTAGAGGAACTCACATAGGTCATATTCTATTTTTTTGTCAACCATATCAAATGCAAGATCAATTGTGGTAGTGGAGACATCATTGTCACATAGAATCAACTATGAAATTGCTAGACTTGCATACAAAATTGTTAGGTTAGTGATTCTAGCATGTGTGTTCCTTATTAAACCCTTTTCTCTATCAAAATTACATGCAAGAGTCGATCCCTAGGATGATAAGCCATTAACATCCCTGATTACTATTGATGGGTGTTTTTGGACTTCTCAACACAAGCAATGCACAAGTACGCTACCTCTCTTGAAAGGAAACTTCCTATAAACAAATTGTACAAAATTACCCAAAGGTCTCTCGGGTGTCAGGTCATTACATGCAAAAGAAACTCAGTGGATTGATGTGATTTGTTGGTAATCACAAGGTGCATGGACAATTGTTAAGTTGGAAAGAGAGTGGATCTTTGAATGGAGTTTCTAGGATTCTAAGAGTGATGTGCAATTGCTGTAAGTTCAAAATAGCAGTCTAAAACTCCATGTCTAACATCAAATTTGGCTTTACGATGATGTTGGAACTTTTCGTAAAGTTATATTTGAAAGAAAGGTAAAAATGGAAAAGGGAGGTAAGAGTTCCTAGACCTGCAACTACTGATGAATGGTGATAATGGAGGATGCTAAAATGGAGAACCTTCTCATAACTAAGTTCCACTTACAAAATATCATACAGTCTCATGAAACTGGTATTATCTTCTAAGGTCTACAAATTTTTAAATTGTTCATTCACTATAAAGCATGAATAAAAGATGAATTTTAAGTGTAATATCAGATTTATCTTTAGATTAGCTTTGCACTATTGTTTATCATTAATAACCAACAAAAAGCATGAACATGGAAATCATCAACATAATAACATTCTTGAAAATCAATGGACAACATCAACTAAACTACTAAAACTACTTGAAAACACTCAGAATAGAAAGCTAAAGTTATGTAAATCTATCAAATATGAGGAGAAGAATCATGCAACATGAGAGAAACAAATGAATCCATCAAAAGCAATGAAATTCTATAAAAATTTCTATAGCATGTCTTTACAACAACTCAACTATCTCTTGAAAATGAGAGGAGACCCCTATTTATAGTTTTCCAAAAGTAAAATGAATGGATAGGATTTACTCTCATTGTGTGGCCAAGATTCATCTTACGTTATGGTTTCACCTAGCCCCAAAATTTACTAAAATAAAATACCATTTTTTTATTTTCCCCTATTTCATCATGTAGTGTCCTAACACTGTATAATTTTTTTCTTCTAGTGACTACCTTCTTGTCTTAGCTTATATTGTCAAGAAATCATCTTCTATCATTGGCTTTCCTTCATTTTTCTAAATACTGGCCTACTCCACAAATTTTATGATTAGTGCCAGAAGTTTGTCCCACTCCATTATATCTAATTGAAGAACTTGGAAGGTCAGCTTGTTGGACCCGACAGTGATCAGCTCCTAGTTCTTTGTGCATTTTGTTGTGGCCTTGATCACCTGTTCTAATTGAATAAATTCTCTTGCAACAAAATCCATAAATTCTAGTTTTAGCAAATATGTATCCCCTTGCTTCACCTTCTTGTGGAAGTATGGTTTGATCTTCTTTGGGTCTAGTTCTACAATAGGCATATCATAATCTATTATTAGCTTGAGGTACTCCTCATTGTCCATCCTATGCTCTTTGACCCATTCAAGGTTAAGCTCAACTTTGTGTAGCACTCTCTCTAGGATGTCTATCCTATAGTCCAATCCCATAGTCCAATCCCATCTTCCACATTTCTACAAGCCAAAGATCATCCTTGGCAAGTGCTAGTTACTTCTCCCATGTCTTTTTGGGCATTTTGAGAATGGCCTCAAGTTTAGGGTAAGTAATTCTTTATAGCTCAATGAATTGATGACAAATCCTCTTTGTGACCTCCAACTATTGCTATACTTCTCAAAACTTATTGGCTATTCGGATAGCATGGCCTATGCCCATGTCACTATTATATAACACTTGTCAAAACCTTTCTATAGTAGCCTTGGTCCAATTTTTCATGTTCTCCATCTTTGAGAGTTCTTCCTGGGAGAGGAGTGGGGGCATAGAGGATATAGTTGGAGCTTCCTCCTCCAAAGATGTATATTGTTGAATATAGGAATTGAGGTCTACCACCTATGCCTTCAATTCCTCCTTAGAGGATTGATCTTTGTTCATCTATTCCACTATTGTGGCTACTAATCCCTAGAATTATGATGGCTAGTTAATTATGATGGTCGTTTGGAATGGTGACACAATGGGGGTCACCCACACATGATGGCCCACATCCGTGGAACCACATGGGTTTGACGATTTATGTTCTAACTTAGGTTTTCTCACTTCAAATTTTTTAGGGCAGCGACAAGGTGGCATTCACCTACAAATGCAGACCTGTAGGAAGGAAATGCTTAGGTTTATTTGGAACTTGCTTCAAGCAGTAGCAAAATATTTGTGCACTATAAGGCCGTGATTTCCCTAGTGAAGAACAACGATGGGAAAGTTAGGTTATGCACAGTTGTTAGAGGCCAAATTTGAACAAGTTTTAGAAATTTATTTAGATGGGTAGGTGCAGAATTTGATGTTTAATAGGCCGTTGAGAGGGTTTTACAATTTTACCTTAGGATTTTCAATGATTTTCAAAAACTTAACTTAATGAACACATTGCAAGGTGGCAGCAGAAAAATTACCTGAAAATCCTAAAGAAAATATTAAGGGTGATGCTTGAGATCATCCTAGAGGTTATGTGGGTGTGAAGGCAGTAGCAGTTGCTTAGCTCTAACAAACTCTAGACAAGTGCAGGGTGAAATTGATAGGTTGAAAGACCTATTTATAGGAAAGTTCATATTAATGGCCTACATTCAATGCTTGTACAAGGGTCGATGGGGTAGTTGGGCATGAGTTTCAAAAGGGATGGTGGCAGGAAAGTTGGGTCCCACACAATAGAAGGATCCTCGGGAGTTACCGTCGAGCGAGTGATGAAAAGGATAACCATGGTGGGTGCAAAACTTGCAATGTGGGCTCACATCCTAGGCTAGATGCCAACTAAATGACAAAGGAAAGAGTGCCACATGCAAAGCAAAGCTAGCAAGGGCAGACCTGCAAGAGGTAAAAGACGCTAGTTTGGAAGCTTAAGGGAAATCTTCCAAGGAGGCTCCACAAAGGCCTGGGACTTAGAAATTCCTTGGGTGGTGAACTTTGGTCGAGTAAAGATGATAACCTTGGACTTCTTTGACCAGTTAGAGCTCAAAATTAAGAGGCACACAAAATGAGGCAAAGAAAAAAGTGACCTAGTGAAGATGAAGAGAGAGAGGGTCCCCATTCCAAATGGGGCATGTGTGCTATAGGAACAAGAAATGGTGACTCTATTGGGAGAATGCTCTCAAGTGTTCTATGGGTAAATATTCATTCAGAACCCAGAACCTCTAGTTTCATAGACCAGAAGCTAGTTTCCATTAATGAACCAAGAAACTCAAAGGAGGATGAGATCCTTAGCTAAATTGAGTCACAAGAATATCTCAAAAGTGTGTATAGAGTGAGTTCATTCCTTTTCTTCAGAAACTATAAAAAACAACTACTAATCGGTAAAGGAAAGCTACATAAACTGTCTAACCCCAAAAGTAATCTAGACATTGCTCTCCTACCAATCAGGCATCCACAACCCCAAAGGAGTTGTCATTATGACTAAACGAATATTGCTCTATTGCTAGCTGGGTTTCCATAGCCCTGATAGAGTTTCTCTCACACCCACATAGTTGGATATTTAATACTTTCCATATTTCCTTTTCTCTCTTTTCCAAGAGATTTTCTTTTAATACCTTTTCTTTTCACTCAATTGAGTAAGCATGGAAGCTTACTCTGGGTTTATAATCACAATGGTCATTGGAGTAGACTTAAGATTTTTGCTTGTTGAGACCTCATAATATCCATTGTAGAACACTTCATAAATATTAAAGTGTATTTTTATCCATGATCTAAGATAAGTGTGAATTGATTCAACTAAGGGTTCAGTCCTAGGTCAAGTCAAAGTTCAAATAAGATAACCTCTTCATAGAAGCAATTAGAAATCAAAGGTTACGAATGAATATTTATCCAAAGAATAGACAAGAGTGGAGCAGAAAAGTAGGCCACATATTATACCAAGCACGACCACCACATCGAGAGTAGAGGAGCACATCCTCAAGAAAGAAAAAGGCAGGTAGGAAAATGAGAAAAAATGAGGTGACAGTGGAGTAGTAAGGAAAAAGGAAACCTAAGGTAACCTTTGTACAACTATATGCAAGGATGAGGTTGAAAAGCTCAGGAAAGAAAATAATTATTGAGGTATTATTTGTTGATAGGCAACGGGACATCCTCTCTAGTGATCATCTTAAGCTGAAAGGAATTATATCCTAAAATTTCCAAAATCTAAAAGGGGCCAAGCCAGAGCTTGTCAAATTTTTCATGTCACCCTTTCTTTTAATGGGCCTTGTCCCAATAGAGGACCAAATCAGCAATCCTAAAGGCCTTGACTTTGGCTTAACAATTGAACCACCTTTTAACTACACCCTAGTGTTTGGAAAAGCTTTCAATTACATGGTCATAGACTTCTTCTAGGTGTAGTAACTTAGACAAACGCGCTTCCTAATTGTCACCCTTCTCATAATAAGTGTTGAGAAATTGGAGGGTGTGAATCTTCAGGTGAACGAGAAAGATAGGCTCCAGGGAATAAATGAGGTGGAATAGGGAATCACCTAGGGAAGCTTTATGGTGTGTACAATCTGCCCATAGGGAAAAACATAGTTGGGTATGCTAGTCTTTGGTGTTTCTATCAACCAACTTCTTGATCACAGTTATCAAGTTTTTATTTGTTAACTCAGCTAGGCCATTCCCCTGAGGGTAATAGTTGGATGAGAATTTTAGTGCAATACAATAATCAATGGCCCAACTAGAAATTTAATCAAGGAAAAGGTGGGTCCATTATCACAAATAAGAGTATAGGGGCAACTAGAACAATTCAAAATAAAACTTTCAAGGAAATTCTCAACTACTTCAATAGTGCATTTCCTACATGTTATTGCTTATATCCATCTAGTACAATAATTAGACATGGTTAGAATGTACCTGTGTCCTATAGAGGATGGTGGACTTACTCGACCGATGAAGTCAAGTCCCCATTGAGAAAATGGTCTTACCTCTAGGGTAGGTTGCAGTAGGAAAAAAACATTTCTTTCTTTGGTAGCAGCAACTTGGGAAACATGATAGATCCTATTTGATTATGTGCATCCTAAAACATTTTTGGCCAATAATACCCAGCCTATAGAATTTGGTGGGTAGTTGAAGGGCTAGATCCATGGTCACTGCTGAATTAATCATAAAACTCCTTCAATACTTTGGCTGCTTCCTCATTTATGAGGCATCTAAGGTAAATCCTCTTGTGACTCTTATACAGTATGAATCCTTGCAACATATAACTACTACTCTTGAGCCTTAGAGCTCATTTTTGTACTCCCTATAGCTAGGATGGTCACATTTTGTTCAACAGATAGTAAACAATGTCATCATACCACTTTCTAGGGGAAACATCCTCTAGGTGGTATAGTTGCACAGTGAGTTCTGGTCTAGCTTTGGCTAGTGTTTCAACTATCATTCATGTGAGGGCCTACCCTCAAACCAAATTCATGGGCTGAATTTCTATGTAATATTCCCATAAGAAAAGTGACCCATTTGGGTCTCCTTTCTCCCACCTCATTTTGCATCAACAAAGTCTTGAATACTGGATCAGGCACAATTGCAAACACCTTATTTTGTAAGATGTAGTGCCATAGTTTCTTAACTCTTCTAACTAAGGCATATGCTTGATTTTCAACATTGTGGTACCTCATTTCAACATCTTTTAGTGGAGCACTCATGAAGGTGACCAAGTTTTCACTTCCTTCACCATCTTTTGGAGTCAATATGTTGGCACAAGAATGATCTGAAGCAAATGAGTAGATGTAGAATGGCTTCAAATAGTTTGGGTTGACTAGTACTAGTGTATCAACAATTTCTTTCTTGATTTCTTCCAAAGATTGCTTAGCTTCTAGAGTCCATTCAAGTTTAGCATCTTGCTTCAACATAGCATTGAGTGGCTTGACTATTTTAGCAAAGTTGGTAGTGAATTTTCTCATGAAATTGATCTTTCCAAAGAAGAATTTTAGATCCTTCTTGCTGCCTTGAAGCCGAATTTTCAAAATAGCCTAAATAATTTCAAGATCTATTAAAATTACTTTCTCTGAGATAACGTTCCCAAGTAGCTTTCCTTCTATAATTCCAAAGAAACACCTCTTTGGGTTCAAGGATAGGAATGGTGCACCAGCATTGATAAATCAAAACAACATTATTATGTATGTAAGGTTCCCCATTTTGTGGTGAATGTTGTCTTATGTTTATCCTCATACTATACCATCAACCAATTATAGCTAGAGTATCCATCTAAAAAATACATCATCTAAAATCCATTAATTATCTACATCACTTCATCCAATGAGGGCACTAAATAGTTGTCCTTTTTTGAGGCCCTATTTAGGTTACAAAAGTCTACCCATAATCTAATTTCACTATTCCTTTTCCTAACCAAGACCAAGTTTTCCACCCACATGAAGTGTCTAATTGGGAATATGATTCTAGCAGACACCAACTTTTGAACTTCTTTGTAGATGATGGGATCCAACAATGCATTGATGGGGTATTGACGCTACCGAAAAGTTTTGAAATCTTGCTTGAGAGGGATGGTGTGTGTAATGATCGAGGTGTCACATGTCTTTAAATCCTCATAGATCCAAGAAACCACATCATGGTACTTACAAAGGGCATCAATGATCCCTTTATTTTCCTCTGGAGTGCACACATTACCAATGAATACATTCTTAACTTCTTTGTCAGTCCCTAAGTTATGAACATAGCACTAGTTCTCAATTGAAGCCTTCTTTGTTTTCTAATCTTGATCTTTGATCTAATCTAAGTCAAAAATTATCTCAATTTGGACCATTCCCCTTGGTATTGTATTTTTCTTTAGGTTCATGACTCCCTCTAGGTCTAATTCAGCCTCTTTGGGCTCTATGTCATCAATTATCTAAGTTGTAAACACATCAGAGCTGGTAATGAGATCCAATATATGTTTTTCATCATTGAATACTTGGAAATTGGTAATGTTATCTCTCACTGATGGAGTGGAATTAAGCTCAATTGTAAGTCTCTTCAATCCATATAAGGAAAGGCACTAGAGAGTACTAGTTTCCTATGCTAGAGCATCAACAGTGTGATTCTTGGAATGAGGGATTAGTTGGATGTTAAATGCATCTAGGCCCTCTATGAGATCCTAGACTATGTGCCTATAATTTTCTAGTCTCCTATCATAGAAAGAATATATTTTTCTGGTTTTCTTTACTACTAACTCTGAGTAACCAAAGACTTGTAGAATTTTAACTTTATTCCTTAGAGCCATTAAGAAACCATGGACTAAAGATTCATATTTTGCTACATTGTTTGTACAATAATACTCGAGTCTATGAGCAGTGAAATATGTCTTACCAGTAAGGCTAATAAGTTCAAATCTAGCACTTGCTCCTTGCTTGGACTTGGACCTATCAAAGTGCAATGTCCACAAATTATAGGAACCTTAGGCCTTGGGGTTAATGGAGCATATTTCTTCTTTTGGTTGGACACTTTCCTCAACACCCTCAGTTGAAGGCACAAATTCAATGTAGCTTTGATTTTTCTATCCCATTTGAACTTCCTCTTTTGGGGTGACTTGTCCTCTAATTTTCTCAACAGTTGTTTGGCACAAGCAACATTTGAATTTTGATTAGGTAGTGTTATGTACTCGACACCAACTAGGTAATATGATCTCTTGAAAATCCATCTTTGCTCCTAAATTGTGCTCATCTCACACACATTTTTTCATGAGATCCTGGAATCCATCCAATAGTCCTAGATTGCCATCCTTATAGGATTCTTCATCATCTAAATCAATTAGCATCTTTGTGATTTGAGGTGCATGGGATAAGTTAGTAGGAGGGCTACATAATACGAGGACCTATTTAGCCACTTCCCATTCCTGAAAATCTAATTCTTCTTGATAAGCCACAAGATAGTAATTTCCCAACTTTGTTTCAACAAACAACACCTCATTTGTATTGTATTCTTTGATCATTAAATTCATGTGTGGTTCCCAGTCGATGTAGATCTAGTTTAGAAACCCTTTCCTTGGTAGCCACAAGTGAGATAAATCAGTTGTAGCATATCCATTTAATGCCCAGGTGAAGTATCTTCCTTGTATTATGCCATGTGTGTCTAGTATATCAACAACTTGAATGTTGATGACCTATTGCAACCTTCGATTAGTAGCAATCTACATAGGTATCCTATTGATCTCGCTAACTATGTTCACTTCCGTTTTATCCAACTAGGTCACCTTATGTTAGGAAGGAGTAGGGACTATTCCCAAAGCTTTGCATACAAGTGACATGACATTAGCCGATGCTCCTGAATTAAGAAGATTTTTGTGCAAATTCTTCCCAAATATCCTGGTAGTAGTTAGAAAAGGCAATGTTTCTAACTTCCCTTGGAACAAGCCCATAGGTGTGTCCACTTGAGCTGCTTGATCCTTGTCTTTCTCATTGGCCTTTTCCTTGGTTTGCACTTGTCTTTTCTCCCTAGCAGGTTATTTTCACATTTGTTGATTTGAAGGTGCATCTATTTTCTTCCCTAAAATCTCCTTGATTACAGGCTCATTCTATGACTCGTCAAGGAGACCCTCTTGGTGGGAACTTCTTGTGTTGTTCTAGAGGAGATGGTCCCATTAAGAATCATAAAGAAAGCATTCCTAACTATTGAGACTCTAAGTAGTTTGAAGGCTGACAAGCTTATCTTGACCTTCTTAAATTCTTTAGCTACATATTCACCCATTTTCTTGATTTTAGCCTCAAAGGATTTACCTTGGGAGGAGCTAGTAAACTAGTTTTGAATATAATTTGACTACCTATTCTTGTTAAAGTATTGAGTGGGCATGTGAGGATAACTTGGGTTGTTGCTAGCATTTGGGTTAGGAAGAGTATTGAAGTTATTAGGTGGAGTAGAGGTTGTAAAAGGGGCACCTACTTGCATATTCCTTAAATTATAAGGAGTTTCCATTTGATGAAACATTTGGAATTCATCCTCAAGGCACTCTTCTTCATCTAATGGACCATTATCTACTAAAGTGAAAAGTTGGGATAGAGATTCTTCGTTGCTTACCTCTTTTATTTCTTCATCCTTTAGAGCAGTGATATCCTTTTTAGGTGCATTACTTTTGCTTCACAGGAAGGAAGCTTGGTTGACCATGAGCACTGAGGAATCATATGGCTTAAATGGGACTAATTCTCTATAGCCAGCACCATCTACATCATTATGAACCTTCACTTAAAAAATCTATGTGGTTGTTTGGAACTTAGGGAAATCTAATTCAAAGTGCCTATTGGTTTTGTGGATGCGGCATCATCCGAACAAGGCCACCTCAAATAAGTATACTCCACTTGTAGCTTTATCTGTATTATTTGGCTGATCAAGATGGGTAGGAACATCTCCATTGTTTGGCCTCATATTCCATATCCATTTCTATCTTTGTGAGGTCCTCCTTTCAAAGCCCTAGTTATAATTTTGACCTCTCTCATAATTTTGTCTAGAAGAAGCACTCACATCATGATTGTCTCTATTATCCCAATTGAGGTTAGCCTGGATGCTTCTTTGGGAAGCTTGTAGCTAGTTGTTTTGATTCCTTAGGTGTGTCATTTTTGTTGACATCTTTTTTATCATCTCTATCAATTCATCTATTTGATCCTTCTCTGTGTTGTTCAACTATGGTGCTTGATTCTGAAGAAAGACTGGTTTGACTACTAGTTGGTTTTGTTGAATGAGTGAAAAATCCAATCCATGTAGATATGTTGGAAATTGAGGTGGATAAGCATAAACTTGCTAATTCTATGGTTGCAAATAGTGAGGCATGCGAGGTACCTAATTCAATGGTTGTCCTAGATGAGGCACCATCCACAATTGTGGAACTTGATTCATGATTGGTGTTTGGTTTGAAAAATCATGGGCGAGTCCTTGAACTTGCATTGAATGAGTGATTGGCCCTAAGGAAGGTAGTAGACCAAAAATATTTTGTCCCAAATCTATACTTGCTATAACTACCTCTACATCTAAGCATCTCTACTAGCCTGGCAGGTGGTGGGTGCATTCTTTTTACTAGTGTAGTTATAAGGTTGTCTAAGTTAACATAATAGAACAACCGATTAGAGGGGTCATCAACCACATATGGAGCTTTCAATATCATATATGCATGATGAAATTGATCATTGAAGGAGATGATTGGTTCATTGACTTCCCTCAAAATGGATATGAATTGTTGATATAATTTAGAAGGGCTGATTGGAATCTTGTATTTCTGCAGGGAGTTCTTTAATATGTTCCAGGAGGTGATGGATCCAATCGGAAAGTTAATGTACCAATAGGAGGACTCTTCCCCCAAGAAGTAAGGAAAGAGACTACATTCCATGTATTCATGATCTATTTGCATGTTCTTCAATGTTATTTGAAAGATCTTGATATGTTCTTTTGTTGTGCTTTGTAGGTCACGAGGATGAAACTTCATGCAAAATCCTTTTGGATTCTTTGGCATGTCATGATAGTAATTGAAGGACAAAGGAGAAGGTTTGTTACCCAAACAAGACATGATGGGAGGTGGAGGTTGTGTTGGCTATGCAACAATAATTTGGGGCTGCAAAGGAGCAGCAACACTTGAGGAAGCACCTTGGACTTGAAGGGTTGGGATAGGATCAGTGGCTTGGCTATAGGAGGTGGATAGTTGGAAGGAATATTGGAATAGCTAAGAAGAGGATGTGGGTGCTGGAAAGGAAGGAAAAGAGCATGAAAGATGGATGGATGGGAGAGGTGAGGATGGAGGTGAAGTGGATTGAGCAGAAGAGGCTAAGGTGGATGCTTCCCCTCTTTTAGCTCCCTTAGCCTTGGTAGGGGTGGTAGCTCTTGGAATTAGCCTTTTTTGGGTGTATATCTTAATACTCTTTGGAACCTCTTAGGGGAGAAGAAGCCAAATCAATCTAGCTTAACAAAAGGGAGGCCCTCCTTCTAGCACCAATTCTATTGATGGTTATTTTTTCACTTCTCAACATAGGCAACACACAAGTGCACTACCTCTCTTGAAAGGAAACTTTCTACAAAAAAATTGTAGAAAATTACCCCAAGGTCTCTTGGGTGTTATGTCATGACTTGGAAAAACAACTAAGTGGATTGATGTAATTTGTTGGTAATTACAAGGGGCATGGAAAATTGTTAAGTTTGAAGGAGATTGGATCTTTGAATGGAGTTTCTGAGATTCTAAGAGTGATGTGCAATTGCTACAAGTTCAAAACAAAAGTCTAAAACTCCATGTGTAAAATCAGATTTGGCTTTACAATGATGTTGGAACTTTCCCTATACTACTATTACAAAGAAAGGTCAAAGGGAAAAGGGAGGTAAGAGTTCCTAGACTTGCAACTACTAATGAACAGTGATAATGGAGGATGTTATAGTGGACAACTTTCCCATAATTGAGTTCCATATAACCAAATATCATATAGTGTAATGAAACTAGTGCTATCTCCTAAGGTCTATATATTTTTCAACTATTCATTCACCATAAAGCATGAATAAAAGATTAATTTTAAGTGCAACAATGGATTTATGTTCATACTAGCTTTACACTATTGTTTATCATCAATAACCAGAAAAAATCATGAACATGGAAAGCATCAACACAATAATATTCTTCAAAATCAATGGACAACATCAACTAAACTACTAAAACTATTTGAAAACACTTTGAAAAACAAGCTAAAGTTATCTAAATCTATCAAATATGAGGAGAAGAATATGCAACATGAGAGAAACACAAGAATCAATAAAAGCAATGAAATTCTATTAAAATTTCTACAACATGTATTTACAACAACTCAACTCTCTTGAAAATGAGAGGAGACCCTTATTTATAGTTTTGTAAAAGTGAAATAAATGGCTAGGATTTACTCTCATTATGTCGCCAAGATTCATTTTACATTAGGGTTTCACTACCCCTAAAATTTACTAATATAAATTAAAATTTTGTCTCTTTCCCTATTTCATCTTGTAGTGTGTTGACACTCTAATAATTTTTTCTTCTAGTGACTACCTTCTTGTCTTAGCTTATACTATCAGGAACTCATCTTCTATCACTGGCTTTTCTTCATTTTACTGAATAGTGGCATACTCCAGAATTTTTGCAATCAACACCTAAATTTTTTCCCACTCCATTATATTTGATTGAAGAACTTGGAAGGTTAGCTTATTGTATTTTCCAATGATCAACAACTAGTTCTTTGTGCATTTTGGTGTGGTCTTGATCACCTATTCTGATTAAACGAATGCTCTTGCAACAAAATCCACGAAGTTTGGCATTAGGGAATCTACAACCCCTTGCTCCATCTTCTTATAGAAGTATGGTATGATATTTTGTGCGTCTAGTTCTACAGTAGGAATATCATATTCTATCATTAGCTTTAGGTTCTCCTCACTGTCTGCCCTATGTTCTTTGACCCATTCGAGGTCAAGCTCAACTTGGTGTAGCACTCTCTCCAAAATGTCTCTCTTGTGGTCCCGACCCATCTTCCACATTTCTACTAGCCAATGATCATCCTTGGTGAGTGCCACTTCCTTGTCCCATGTATTTTTGGTCAATTTGAGAATGGCCTCAATCTTAGGGTAGGTAATTCTTCTAAATAATGATTTTGGATTACCTAAGGGTTCATCTAACTCTTCTAGGTTTTTCACCTAAAAGGAGAGGAATTGGGGCCAAAATTTGAATGTCTACACTCAATATTAATGTAAATGGGATGCAATATATCTAATTATGATGTAATAATGTAATAATATTATTTAATGACGCTAAACCTAAGAAATGCAAAGTGCTAGAAAACACACTGTGATATGCAAAAATACCTAAAAATGTAAGTAAATGATGAAATAACTAAAAATAACTAGAGAGGTGCACCTGCAATATGGAATCTAATGTAGAGAAGATCTGAAATCTTGTAGATTTGACTAGAAATGTTGATTGGGACACTTATGCCAAGTTGGGTGGCTTAGTCTAGTTTCATGAAAATCTGTAGAAATAGGAATCTGCCAAATGGGTATCCAAAAATGCAAAAACCACTTTTTAGGCCTAGTAGTGGGAATAATTTTCCATAGATGGAAACTTAGTCAACCTGTAGATTTTTGGAATTTCAGGATAGGATTCTATAGATTCTAGTCTGCACATGCTTTTTTGACAGGTGTCCAATCTTGATTCTACAAAAAATAGGCTGAAAAAAGTCTTCAAGCTTCAACTAGGGTTATGTTGACTTTGATGGATTGTTGACTAGTTTTTGACACCAAACTCTTTGATAAATCTACATAGAAAGTCTACAAACACACATGCAAAGAGGGGGAAAAAAGTTAAGGGTTAGAGTATAGGGGTTTGCCTTGGTCAAACCCCATTTTGGTAATCAACCCTAGATAATGAAATGAAATATGAAGCAAATGATAAATAGGTAACATGCAATGTCATAAAATTACCAAAACCTTAATGTTGAAATATGAAGATATGCAATGAAGAGCTCCAATGGATGATTTGATTATGCTTAGAGTGCTTGAATGCTTAATAATTACTTGAATGATTGGATGAGTGAATGCTTGAATGAATTAGGTGTTAAAATGAGAGGAAAAACCCTTATTTATACTTGATTTTCCTAATTTTCCCAAAAATAACACATCACAAGCTAGCCTTAAGGGTAAGAGAATAAAATCCCGTCGAGAAATGAAAATTATTTTTTATTTTTGTGCCCAGTGGGACTAAGTCACAGTAGGTGGTGACACTAGGGAAATTTCATTGGGTTTTAAATTTTAAAGTACATTAAATGATGTATAATAGGAATATCCTAAAAAATGCACTTAAGAATGGCTAGAAAGTGTATTAAGGGGTCATTAAACATAAGAAAGGGTTGAATAAGTGATAAAAAGTCTAGAAAATCATGAAAGTGAGTTCCAACACTTCACAACACTTTAAAATAAGACTTGGTAGGTGATAAAAAGAGGTTGTTTAAGTGGATTATAATGAAAGAGTCCTAGAAAAGTGTGAAAGTGGGCTACAAAACTTCACAACACCTTTACAAGACATCCTAGAAGTTTTAATGATTCCACAAAGGGTCAAGACCTATTGTAGATGTGTTGGCATTACAACATTAAAATCAAAGGAAAATCAGGCCAAAGTCCCCTCAGGGAATACAAACATGAGAAAAAGTAAAAGGGTTGGCTTTTCTGTAATCCCACAATTCTATACAAATTAGTGAATTGATGAAAATCCTCTATAAGCCCTCCAAGCTGCTTCTATACTTCTCAAAACTTATTGGTTGTTTGGACAACGTGGCCTATGCCCATGTCACAGGTTATATAACACTTTCGTTAGGAACAGGTCCTATGGTAGCGGTGGGTGCCATCTTCTCCATATTGGAAGTTCTTCCCAAAGAGGAGTGGGGGCATAGAGGATGTAGTTGGGCTTCTTCCTCTAAAGTCCTCTGAGTGTTGAATAAAAGCTGATGGTCCTACTACCTTGAGTTCCCCTGCCTTAGGATTGATCCCTTGTTCATCTATTCCACTATTATGGCTAATAATCCCTAGAATTCATCTATCTTCCTGCTCTCTTGTAAGTTCCCAAAGTTGATGGTGGAATATTGTGTTGACCCCTCTCCTTTATCTGTCATCAGGGGTGGCTATTTGAATGGTTTTCTTGATCACGATGCATCAATCATCTGGATTTAGACTGCCAGCTTCTTTTCCTTCTTAATCCTCATTTTGTGCCCTACTTAAAGGATGGCCTCAAGTTGGGAGCTTGAACCGATGAAATTTGAAACATTACAGAAGTTACTTGGGTACACAAAAGCTCAAAAGTGAAGTGACATTTTTTAGAATTTGTCACTTAATTTGAAAATTTAGAGGCACTTACATAATGAATCTTTAAAAAATTCAATAATATGAAATTTAGCATTTTGAATCTAGTTTCCAAATATGTAAATTATTCAAATACTCAGATTATAGAAATTAAATTTTGATAGGGATCTATAAAAACCACTTTTTAAAAGTCCCTTTTTTTTACCATACCATGCACGTGTACGAACACCACTTTTTGACTCAAATAAAAGTATTTTGCTAATTACTTTTGGGGAAAGAGAATTGCTCTTATGAAGATTGATGAAGAATTTTTTTTGTAATTTTTTAATAATATTTTTATTGAATTTTTGTTGGCCTTAATTGTTGTTTTTAAAAATCAATGTGTACGGACATCATAATTGGACCTAAAATAAACATTTTTTGAATATTTTTTTCCATTGTGTAGAGAATTTTCTAAAGTTTTATGCCATATAATTTTTTTACAAGAAAATTAACCAAAAAAAAGTTATTAAAAAATTAAAAAAGTCTAATATTTCAAGTTTAAGGACTAGTTTTCTTAGAAATTAATTAAAAAATAGCAAACATAATTCAATATTAATAAAAATTATATATTTGGAAAGTAGACATCGTGTTCTCTAATGGGATTTAATTTTATAGATTGATTTAGAAAAAAAGTTCATCAGCCATATTGCCAATGTTGGACATTGATCTTCAATCTACCTTACTTTTTAGTTGCAGGTCAAAGGCTAAGGCTTAGATTACCAAGCCTAAAACCAAGGCTGCATGTGGGTTGGGAATTCAATTTTTCAATAATGTGTACACATTTTTAAAAACCACGTATGCATTACAAAACACATATGTGTTCTTTATTTTCTTGATTATTTAAAAAAATTAATATTTTTTAGAAATGTGTACGCATTTTAAAATGTGTACCCATTTTGTGTTACAAAATGCATATGTGTTTTAAAATTCGTACATGTTTTCCATTACAAAATGCGTATGAATTTTAAAATGTTTATTTATTTTGCATTACAAAACGCGTATGTGTTTTTCATTACAAAACACGTACGTGTTTTGTATTACAAAATGCGTACGCATTTCTAAAAGGTATTTAATTTTTTAAATAAATGACTTGTACGTGTTATAAAATGCATATGAATTATATAATTCATATGCATTTTATAGTGCATATGCATTTTTTTAGGCTTAGGTACCCAAACCATAATGCATATGTGTTTTCTACGAGATTTTTTTGGGCCAAAACTTCCTCTCTTTGTGTACCCAACTTCTTGCTTTTACCCTAGGGTTTTCTTCTATAGTTTCTTCTTGAGCCAATTAGGCATCTAAGTCTCCCCTTTCGATGATTCATGATCACTTTCCTCTTTTTTCCCATGTTGGATTTGTTTCTCCTCACATCCTGGGGCTTCTAGCTTAGCGCTATCTTCTTCTTCATTTGATTCTTCAATGTGTATAGTCTTGTCTTTTTTTGACTCAGTGATGGCCAAATTTTCTTCAATGATTCCCTTTGTATGAGGTTCCCTTTTGGCTTCTTTCTTGAGCTCTATGTGATGTTTTAGCTTGGGAATCCTCTTAGGAGTGTCTTATTTTTTCTCTTCTTCTTCTGGTGGTACCTCTTCTTCTAGAACAAGGCCTTTATCTTGCCCAACTAGTGGAGGGTCTTTGAGTATCTCCATGTTGGCTTCAACATACTATTTCTCTCCTTAGAAGGATGCTTCTCAAATTCAACTTCTTCTCTGATATCCCTAAGATTTTGGGACAATTCTTCCTCAAGTTATTTAGCATAGGTCTCTATTATTTACTTTGCATTGAGGGCTTCAACATCCTCCATTGAAGATTGTGACCTCTCCTCATCAATTTCCACCTTGTTCACATCCATCCCCATTCTACCCTTAGGGTGTTCAAAGTAATCATCCCTAAAGGGATCTTCTGGTTCCTCCATTATTCCCTTGGCAACCTCTCTCTGTCATTTCTCCATTTCTTCTAATATTTGCATAGTCTCCTTAATCTTTGGTGGCTCTATAGGTGGTGGAGGAACATGTAGGCCAATAGCAATTTGGGTGATCAGAACTTGGATAGTGGGGTTCATTATGACCCTAGAGAGCTCAACTAACATTTTGGGCATATATTTGGCAAATACCTCTCGAGGCAAGGTGAGAGGAGGCATAGTAGTTGTACCAATTGAAGATATTATAGTAGAGAGAGTTGGTAATGGTGGGGATAGTGAGATAGATGAAAATAGGGATGCCATAGCTGAAGAGGAGTCTAATACCATGATCAAGGTTGTTAGTGAGGTGGAGGCAAGGTGGAAAGAGATATCCATGTTAGATTGAGAGGAAACAGGTAGTGCTTGAGATGTGAGAGGTGGAGTGGTGACAATAGTGGTAGGGGTGGGAGTAGAGGTAGCAAGTGGTGACTTTGGTTGCTCAACCTCTTCTTCTCCCTCATGTATAGGATCCTCCTCTATGGTGGAAATATCACTGAATCCTCCATATTTTTTTGGCTTTCTTTGAGGGCTCTCCTTCAAAGGCCTTTCGTGTGTAAACCTTGTGCTTGTGCTGGTGCTTAGACACATCTTTCCTCTTCCTCAATGTGGTTTCTAGAGGGTATTTGGGATCTTCTTCTATTGGGGTAGCAACTATTCAGATGTCCATTTCACTCTTGAGCTCATCTACAATCTCACCATATGTTAGCTCGACACCTTGTGCCTTGAGTTGGGCGATTTGAGCATCCACCCAATTCCTAGTTTTTCTCTTTATGGGCCTTGTCACAATGTCAAGGTAATTGACCTCTTTTTCATCCCAATAAATTATTGGTAATGGCAACTCAACCGCAACATCAAATATTTCATCAAGGATGGTATCCTCCTCTTCTACAGTCTAGTATGGCTCCAGAAACAAGTTGATTGTCCACACAAACTGGGCCTCCATCCTTATATAATGCCTCATTCTTACCTCCTTGTCATCTTGGCAATTAGCCCAAAAATATTTTATGTGAGGTAGGTGGGTGTATTGTTTTCCAACAAACTTCTTTAGTTTGTTGTAGGGATCCATCCTAGATCTGGCTATGTGGAGGTCTAGATGGTACTCCACTATTTCCTTTTCCAAGTATTTTGTGCATTGGGCTGCATGGATGCATACATGCCTTGCCCAAATGTAAGAGGCTACAAAATTGATGCCCAATGTTTATTTCTCAATAGAGTCTGAGCATTTTGTACATTTTGGGAGACTTATAGGATAATAATCTAGACATTAGGGTATCGGGGCAGCTTGTAGGGCCTCTTGGAGAAACCCTCCATTCTTATGTATGTAAACTTTGAGAACTAGATAAAAAATAACTCAAACGTTTGAATGAATGTGAAGGAACCGTGGGAGAATCTCCTCTAAAAATCTTCTCCAAGGAGTCTAATAATATGTCTGATGAAGACATCATTCACCCTTTGGTACTCCCTCTTGAAATTCCTATATTGCAACTGTGGGTACCGATCATATACTTTGAGCTCCCTACCTCATGGATTTGGATTTCATGCAACAAAGAGGACTTTGTATGGGAATGCCTCTACTAGAAGGTAGACCAGGTAGGAGTTCATATATAATTGTGATGTATTCTTCATGGCCATGAACTATGCATGTAGGTTCTCACTGAGGATTTTGGCCCAATTGAATTTTGTCTTTCCATGTATAATCTCTTCAATAAAACAAAAAATCCATTCTTGGAAGAAGACTACACTTGAGAGGCCCATTACTCTACTCAATAGAGTGACCAAATCATGGTAATCTTCCTGGAAGTCATTTCTATAAAGTTCTTGTGCCACCTTGGTGACACTACCACTTTTCTCCTTCAACCAATGTTAGTTGATTAGCTTGTTACATGCCAAGGGATATTCCTTCCACATATTCTCAGCATATCTCTTCTTTGTTTCTTCCATGGGGTCAAACATAGGGATGTGAAAGGTTTCACCTATGGATAGAGCAGATAGATTTTTCAATGCCCTACCCTCATGATCTATGTTTTTTCTATTACCACTGTGATAGCATTCTCTACATGCCATTACAAGCTCTGGAGTTATGAGTGCAGGCAAGAAGCATACTACCTTGGCTAGACCACTGTTTTGAATCTTTCATGGATTCTTGGTGATGGGGCTGCTTGTGATTCTTCTTCTAAAGTCATCTATGTCAATGTGTCCCAAGTTAGTATCTAATATTGAGTCCCACATTGAGGTCACCTTGGAGATGACTTCCATCCCATGGAATTGATACTTCATCTAGTCTTTCTCTTCTTTTCCCCTTGGTGCCTTGGTGGTTTTATTTTCCTTTTCCTTTTGTGCAAACTGCCCTGATGTACTTGCAACAAATTCCATAAATTCTACAAACAAGGGTCGAGTAAGTACATTCATATAAAATCAAGGAAACGTTAGTGAAATCCTATAGAATGAAGGTTAGATTCAATAAATAATCTCTCAAAGATCATAAAATTCATTATCATTCACTGTTTGGAATTCATTTGGGTTAAATATTGTGATGTGGGCCTAGGGATGCGGGTTTCCTTTAGCTGGTAGCCATCTAGAGGAAGCAAAAGGGAAATGGCACTAAGAGCATGACAACCCACATATGACCACTCACACTAAGAATTTTTCCTTTGAATTTGAAGGTCAACTAAGGATCTAGGGAATTTAAGTATGTTTAGGAAAAGCATCCATGAGGTTTGGAGGTGCTCACAAAATCATTTAGCTCATGCGTGCATGAAGCATGCAGAGGTAGGGGATACCATGGATGTTTAAGTTCAGCCGTTGAGGAATGACACTCACAGGACAAAAACCCACAAAGGGAATCCCACATGGTGGGGTCTATATGCAACTTGGTTAGTCTTAGTTCATTCGCTTGAGTTTGGTTTCTTTAAAACTTACAAGTAGGGGTCAGTGGAAAGTAGTTGGCGGACAACCACTCATGAATGGTAGAGATAGGATAGCGGCTCACAGAGGGGGGCCCACACCATCTAGTCCATTGGGCACCTCGATAGGGGTCATTTCATTTATGGTAGCACATATGGCAGAGGGGATCTTAGGCTCTGCCATGTAGAAGGTAGGTACAACATGACCATTTGAACAATGATTAGTTAATGGAAAGCCATAGGCGATGACTCACAAAGGAAGTCTCGCAATGAACTTGACCTTAACCAGTTTGCACTTAATTGGTTTGAAAGGAAACATTGTGATCAGAGTCTGCATGGTGAACCGACGGGGGCCCCTAGCTATTTTCAAATAGCGATAAGGGTAGGACAGCCCGCAAGGAGATTTCCACACATCTTGGTCTACAAGGGCTTAGCACTCTTTTGAGGGATCTAGGTGATGTCAAAAAGGGTAGGCTCCACAACTCAGAAGGAAGAAATAGGTTCAACCACCAAATAAATTACAAAGGAAAGATTGCCACACATGAAGCGAAGCTTGCAAGGGTAAACCCACAAGAGGTAAAAGATGCCAGTTTGGAAGCTTAAGGGAAATCTTCCAAGAAGGCTCTACAAAGGCTTGGGTCTTAGAAATTTCTTGGGTGGTGAACTTTGGTCGACTAAAGATGATAACCTTGGAATTCCTTGACCACTTGGAACTCAAAATTAGAAGGCATGCAAAATTAGGCAAAGGAAAAAAATGACCCGGTGAAGGAAAAGAGAGAGAGGGTCCACATTCTGAAAGAGGTGTGTGTGCTACATGCACAAAAATTACATCTCTAGATATTGTATATGATTCATCAAGCCATACATATTCACCATGAAATCTGATAAGAGAAATCTTGATACATATTTCTTCATTACTAAATTTTGGTAAAAAATTCCATACATTATATTTCATTTTTGTAAGTACATTTTATTATGGTTTTAGGATAAAATTATTTCAATTAATTCTTCAACCCATAATATGTGACCTTTTCCATAGGCATATTCTTCCAATTTTTGAAGAATGTATATTCCAACATCTTCAATTGGTATAACACAAAGAGGAATATCTAAAAAAGAACCCAAAGGATCAAGTTCTAAATTTTTAATAAGGTACATTTTGAGCTCTAGTTCTAGTCTCATTGAATTATTTATGATTTGAGGTATATCCATTACATTCAACACAATTCAACAAATAATTTAGATGATATATTGTATAACAATAGAAACTTACCTCTTTCTTTCCCACCAAAGCCAAATTCTGAAATTTTGTTGTATGAAATTGCACTGGTTTCTTCAAGCTTCCTCTGCATGCTTCTATTCTTATATAAATGCTTTTCATCAAATGAATTTTCCTTAATATATCTAAATTTATTTCTTTCATCCCAAATACTCCTATAATAAATGTTTCATATCACAAGTGGATATCCTCAAAATTCATGTAAACTTTCATCCTTTCAAAAGCTACGAAATTCATTCTTCACACATGTGTGTCTGTAAATTCCTTTCACATGAAATATTGAATTTGTAACATTAATAAATGCACTTATGTCATGATATGACATCATATATTGAAAGAGGGGTTAATAAATTTTCTAATTATTGCTCCCCCTTAGCGAATTCATGAATTAATTTTTGACGAGAGTGTATAGACTATAGGATGACATAGAAATCAATGCTTCTAATTCTTCTTGTTTTCTAGATTCTCCTTCCTTTCTCTAGATCCTTTCCATTTCCTTCTTAACTTTTGCTCGATCAAAATTAATGATTGGTTCATATCTCTTTATCGGATAGTTACTTCTCATATTTTTTCTTCTACAGTCTCTATTAAAATGTTCTAAATTACTGCAATTATAGCAAACAACATTCTTCCATCCAAATTTTCCTTTATTCAATCTATATTTTCACTAGTTAGCCTTATGTCCAAATGAATTGTAGTGATAAAAATACCCATTAAATGGATAAATTATCTTATTCAACTTATGATTTTTGTATTCTTTAGTTTTGTGTTCAATTCTCTTGTATTCAAAGTATTGACCAGAGAATGATAAATTTTTTTCATTCATTTCATCATTCTGCTTCATTTTATTTTCAAATTTTTTTTACCCTATGTCCAAAATTATTGCAAATATAATAGGTCTACACCATTAAAAGATAAATACATTTGAGCATTAGGTTGTCTAATGGGAATCCTTTTTCTATTTCTCCTTAGATTCTTGAATTGTCCATCATTTCTTTGAATCTTCATATTAGGAGATTGGTTCACCTTTAAACACTATCCTTCTTAAAATCCCAAACCACTTTTATCCATAGAAGAATTTTGTCCTACAATCAATTTGTCTAGAGTTGTAGAACTTGTCACAAATTTATCTGCATCCCTTTTTTCTTTTTCCACATTTGATTTTAGGATTACCACTTCTTTCTCAAGCTTTGCACATTCATTCATCTTCCTTTGAATTTTAGCTTTCTAGCAGTCTTCAATATTTCTCTTTTCTTCCAATTATTCTTTCATTCTAGTGATGTCCTCATCTACTTTCCTTAATTGATCACTAACTTCTCCATATCTTTCCCTTAGATTCTTAATACACTAATTTGCTTCCTTTAGCCTATCCTTCAAATCTTCATTTTATTTTGTATCTTCAATAGAGATCACTTCCAGAGGAGTAAGATATTTTTTATCTTCCATATATTTGTTTTCAAGACCTTCCCAAAGCTATTAGACTTCTTTAGATGAACCAAGCTCTAATACCAATTATAGAACATTCAAAGTACTGAGAGGGGGTGTGAATCAATATTTGATAAAACCACACATAAAATTCATCTGAACACTATCATAAATTTGGTTAACTCAACAAGAGAAAACATGGAATCAAGACAATGCATAAATACACAAGAGCACCAATATTTTTAAGTGAAAACCCAAAATGGGAAAAACCACGGTGAGAGTTAGCTCACAATATAATATATCTGGATATAGAAGATTACAAGGCTCACTACTAGGAATTACTATCCTTAAAGGGCTCACATCCAAAGTACAAAATGATATGGCTCGCTGCTAAGGTACAAATGGCATGGCTCATAGCCAAAAGTATGAACTGATAAATAATGCACCTTCCATGTGTTGGAGTTCAATTTCGATGAAACACAATACATAAATAACACACCTATCTACTCATCTTATCCAATTTCACACATACACACTCTCTTCTCTATCTTCATGTATTTCTTGCATGCTCACATCTTCACAAAAAGTATTTTACATATATACATATATATCCATGCTCACTAATAAGGTTGGCCTAATTAGAGAAACCTTGTTTCAAATCAAAAACTAACTTTTTTAGCATTATCCTTGAAACACATGCATCTCCCCATATAGATAGTCGATGTGAACCTAAGATAGATCCATTTATCATTTGTAACACATATTAAAATTCTCAACATTAGTACACAATTAGGTTGTCTAGACCTAGACAAAAAATCCAAACATATATGCGATCCACCAAACATGTAACACAAAAACTTGTTAATACATTGACTTCTCCTTTACATGATATTGAACTACTTAACTTCAATGTTGAATGGTATGATAATAAAATATGATAAAATACAAAATCTCCTACATCGGTGTAATGTATAGAAACTCACTGTAGTTTTTAGATAAAAATACAGTCATTCATCTCTTCCAAATTCCTTCATATATCATTATGAAACTCCAATGTAGAATATATCTCATGGTCTTAAATCTATGTACAAAGCTATGTAGTGATATCTTTTTCTAAGATAGAATCCAGACAAAAAATTGACGTACCGAGCCAATGTATAAGCATGACACTATTGCACAACTTACTAGTAATTGTACCTTCCCAACCATACAACCTTGTCAATTTAAATATTTTTAGTCAATGCAACTAATGTCAAGATAGAGCATATTATCAACTTCGAAGTAAATCCCATAAAATAAGATAATCTGGATCAAAATATTCGATCAATAGACTTGCATTACTAGAGTAGCTAAATACTAATAAACATCAAAATTCCATTGTTTGTTGACATCGATGACAACCTCTCAATTTCCAATTGTTCGTGTAATTAATTATTTAATTACACTTTAGCATAAGTTTACTTAGGCATATTTTATTTCCTAGGTTAATTCTTATTCTTATCTTGTTGAGTTGTCTTTTTGCTCAAGATAAGATTATGGTTGTGCATGATTTAATTTTTGAAGGCTTTTGTATTATTTGTAAAACAATTACTTTCAATAATCATTATTCTAGTTTTTTCTTGCACAAATTTGCTTTGAGGGTTTACAAAACATCTCTTTTTTGTTCTGAATATCTATTGCATGTGATAGTTGATTTCTTGCAGGTGATTCTTGGGGAATGTGAAGTTGGTTTTTCAACTTCTACATGGTATCAAAGCTCTAGGCCTATGGTTTCCTATTCATGATTTGAAGATATTCTCTCACAATGTCTTTTTCTGTGCAAGGGTTTCAAGCCAGGCTCATTTTTTGTAGATCTAGGGATAGCTTAATTTTTTGTGTATTTTTGGGCCAAACAAATGTCGCCATCACATTCAAAGCACACAAAAAACCCAGAAACATCTTTTGTTTCATTGATTTGGCGAAAGTTGAAAAAAAGGAAAAAAAAATTAATGCAAAGGGAAGCCCGTCACTGTCCCATTCCGCCTCACGAGGAAAAATTTCAAAAATTCAAAAATAAAAAAATCAAAGTTTTT
>VDFB02061717.1:0-19203 GCA_007258455.2 Sequoia sempervirens | reverse complement strand
CCTCATCAGGGGATTTTCCAAGAATAAAAAAGGTGAATAGGTGTTTGGAGCATTTCCTTGATCATCCAAAATTGGTGATTCATCTGGATTCCATCACAGAGGATTTTACATACTTGAATAATCATGATCTAATTTGTAAATTCATGGATCTTCATTTGTATTTGTCGGCATTGGAATCTTGGACCTATCAGGTTTGGAATCCTGAAGGAGATATGGAGATAATGATGGTTGCCAATAATTATTTTTTGGTTGTCTTTCATGCATGGTAGATAGGAAAAGGGTTTGTGAAGGTGGTCCATATTTATACAATAAGATTGGGCTCTTCATAAAACCTTGGAATAAGAGTTTCAACTCTGCTAAAGAACTTCCTATGTTGGTTCCAGTTTGGATTCGTCTACCTCAGCTTCCATTGGAGTACAGGGGAAGTAATATTTTACATATGATAGCCAAAATATTTGGAAAACTAGTTGGGCCTGCTCAACAATATATGGATAAGAAGGTAATCTCTTATGCTCGAATTTGTCTTGAATTTGATCTGAACAACCCTTTTCCTTATTTTATAGAAGTTTTTGTTGGATCCTCTTCTTAGATTCAACAACTCAATTATGAAACTCTCCCTTTTTTCTATCATGTTTGTCATGAATATGGACAATTACAAAGGATATTCCCTTGGATTAAACAGCCAGGAGTTTTTTTGTTGCTAATGTTTCTTCTAAGATTACTCCTAAGAATGATAATGGAAAAGCTCCTATGGTAGAGGGGGTTGCAGATTTGGAGGGATTTTTTCCTATTAAGCCTCATAATAAGGGGAGTGGTGGGAAGACAACTCTCAGGGATTGAAAAAATGATGGGATATTTAATCAATTTGATGCTTTGGATAATTTGGTTCAGGAAGAGGGGATTCCAATTAGGATCCCTCTTGGGACTAGATCATTGGAAATAGTCTTGCAAGAGGTTGAAGAAAATGGGAATCAAAACTTGGCTAAGGTGGACTTGCAGGTTGGTAAGATGGAGGTTGGTTAAATGGAAATGAATGTTCCTCTCTAGCTACAAGATGCTCCTAATCCTCTTAGATCTTTGGCTATGAAGGATGATAGTGTTGTGGTAGCTTCCTCTCCTTCATAGGTAAATAAGCCTATGGATTGAAGGAAAAATGGTGGGTTTGTGCAGGCTTTGGGTTTGTACTAAAAACCCCTTAAGAAGGGGCCCTTGGAGAAAGCTTCTAAGGTGGGACACAAGAAAGACCAAGATAAATTTAAGTTGATGGGAGAGACTCTGGTGGAATCGAGGTTGGTGAAAACCATAGACTCACATTTCTCTTATCCCCAAAAAATATTGTTATTTTATGCAATTTTAGGGGTTTGAAAAGTGCTCCTAGACAAAAGGCTATTTGTGAGATGATTGGAAGTAATTCTACTGATATTGTCTCCATTTAGAAAACTAAGTTATAAGTGGGCGGTATGATGGATAGAGCCTCTAGTGTTTGGCCACATGGGTGTTTTCAATGTGTTTTTACTTTTGGTAGCTTAGGAGGTGTGGCTTATTTGTGGGATCCAAGAAAGGTTGTTCCTTTGTACTGGATCTCAAGTCACTCTTCTCTCTCTTTGATTGCTACTAGTTTAGAATCTAGTGAATCTTGTCTTTTCACTCATGTTTATGCTCCCACTGATCGGATGGGTAACTCCCAACTCTAGAATCATCTTAGTTAGGTTTGCTCTCTTGTTCCTTAGCATCCTTGGATTATGGCTAGATATTTTAATGTTGTTTCTTGTTTAGAGGAGAAGATGGGGGCATTGCCAAGTTTGAACCTATTGCTTTTCTCCTTATAAACAACATGGTGATTTTAATCTTATTGATGTGAAACCTAATAATTGTATTTTAACATGGAATAATCAAAGGTTTGGTGATGGTGCTATTTCTGAGAGGCTTAATAGGTTTCTTGCCTCTTGTTTTTGGGTAGGGGATAGGTGGACTACTAGTTTTGGGATCCTTGGATTGGAGAGGTTCGATCACTAGCCAATAAAAAATTCTATTTTTCCTTCGTGAGCTCATAAGAACTTCTTTCAAGTTCCAACTCAGAAGTTAATGCGGATCCTTCTCTCCATGAGTTGATGATTGATTGGTGGCATAAGGGGAGACCCACCTATGGTACAACTATGTATACCATCATCAAGAGATTATAGTTTCAACTATAGTCTTAACAAGTAGAATATGAAATGTTTTGAAAATATTCATCACAACAAGTTGGAAGCTTAGGCTCATTTTAATTACATAACCCAACGATTTTGTTATCTTGGGCTCATAGTTGAGCCATGTAGGGAAGAGGTTGCGGAAAACCAAGTTCTTGAAGAATGGAAGCCGAGGGAGGATATTTTTGGAAGGAAAATTACCAAATTGATTGGCTCGTGGAGGGAGATAGAATGCTACCTTTTTCCATAACTCTTTTGGCCGCTAGGAGAAATGATAATCTTATTAGGGTTCTTGTTTCTTTTGAGGGTGTTCAGCTTTCTCAGGAAAAAAATTTCTAGAGGCTCCCAAGTTTCAACTTCTTGACTCCACCCCACCCGTCCCTCTGATTTCTCAAGAGATGAATGAGGCTCTTTTGTGACCCATCACTTTGCTAGAATTGGAGTCTATTGTGTTTCAAATGAAAAAGGTAAGCCCCAATCCATGATGGTTTCCCTCTTGATTTTTTTCAAGTATCCATGGGTATGTGCAGGATCATCATGGAAAAACTAGGCCCTTTAGTTGCAAAAAATTCAAAAAAATCAGAGTTAGGAAACTTGATGTAAAAATTTGAATAAGTTATCTATATTATTTCAAAAATATGTAAGAATAGAATCAGAGAAAATTGAATGTAGTTTCTAAACTACTAGATTTGCTAAGAAAAAAATTCGGTTTGGTGAAAAATTTGAAATTTCAATGCAATAGTACTTAAATTTCAGAGGAAAATAAGAAGTAGGTGTCTATCGACCACCCTAACCACAAGAAATGATAAATATTGTTTTATAATACTTTAGATATAAGTAGAGGAATCATCATTTCCCGATGTGATATTATTGATTTTTATTTTTCCTCCAAGTAATTAATTATGAATTTTTATTACCACTTTTAAAAAAAATAAAAACTCTTATGTTCCGACCACCTTCAATTTTGTCAAAAAATTTATGAAATTCATTTTTTATTTTTTAATCCCATAGTATGCTTAAGCATAGAATGATGCATGTTTTGGATTCAAAAAATGTGATACCGTTTTAAAGCTATAAATTTTTTTCAATCAGCCTATCAATCAAGACTTTAGTTGTAATTCAAATAGAAAATGAATAATAATTACTTATTAAATTCAAAGTAAGGCATAATTTATATTGGTGGAAGCTGATAATCTCCTTTAGAAACCCTTTTTGTTTCATCAATTTTGGGTTAAAAAAAGTCGTCAACCACATACCCATCATATTGCCACTTTTTGGCCCATCATGATCCTGCAAATACCCGTATTTTGGGAGATTATCAAGGAGGGTCTTTTGGAGGTTGTTCAAGAATCTCAAAGGAGTGAAGAAATGTTGAAGTCCATGAACTTCAATTTTTTGGCTCTTATTCTGAAGGAAGGTGCTTGTTCCTTGGACTAGTTTTGCCCCATTTCCCTTTGCAATGTGGTATATAGAATAATTACTAAAATGATTGGAGAAAAGCCTAATCCTTGGCTCAATTCTCTTATTTATAATGAGCAGGGTGATTTTTGGTCAATGGATAAATTTTGGATGGGTTTCTTATTGCTACTGAGGCTATTCATTCTATTGCAATCTTTAAGGACAAGGCTATGTTTATTAAACTTGATATGGTTAAAGCATATGATAGTGTTAAATGGTCCTTCTTGCAAAAGGTTCTCTTGGCTTTTAGATTTCATAGAGAGTGGGTTGATTGGATCATGAGTTATGTGACTTCTACTTCTTTCTCAATGCTTATCAACGAGGAGCCCTCAGTTTTATTTGGAGCCTCTAAGGATCTTCAGTAGGGAGATCCTTTCTCCCATTATCCTTTTATCATTGTGGTTGATGGGTTGGCGACATACATATTAAGTCTTGTGTCCACCATGGGTTGATTCAAGGGTGGTCTTGGAGTAACCTTTTGCCACCTCTGTCTCATCTTCAATTTGTAAATGATATTGCTCTAATGGGTGTGGCCAAAATACATGAAGTTATGAATTTAAGGAAGGCTTTAGATACTTATTTAGCTGCCTCGAGTCAAAATATTAATGATCATAAGTCCTCTATTTACTTTTTCAATATTCCTCAGCTTATTCAGTCAAGCATTGCTCAGATTTTTTACTTTCAAATTGGCACTCTTCCTCTAGTTTATTTGGGGATTCCTCTTACATTGGGGCCTCAACCAAAAGATTTTTGGTAGGATGTTTTGGATAAATTCTATAGGAGGGTTAGTCATTGGACTCACATGTGGCTCTCTTCGGCAGGTTGTTTGTTATGCTCAAATTTGTGATTCAATCTCTTCCTATTTACCGATGTTTTGTTTAGGTTGCTCCTACCAAGTTTGTTAAAGAGTTTGAAGCCCTCGCTCACCAATTCCTAAGTAAGTGGGGGATAATCTTCAATTTGAAGGGAGTTTGGTGAAGTGGGAATCTATATGCAAGCCAAAAGCAGAAGTTGGTCTTTGTCTCAAGTTAAGAGAAGCGGATAGAAACACTAATTTTTTCCATCAATCTACTTTGACGCACAAAGCATGAAAGAGGATCAGATTCCTAACTACTTCTAATGAGACTAGACTTGATAGTGAAGAGGACATAGCTCAGGAGGTTGTTTCCTTCTTTTCAAATTTTCCTCCACCAATGTTGATAGTTCTGAATTGAATGACTTCTTGGAGATCATCCCTAATCTTATTACAGACCAAGACCTCAAATAATTAACCAAGGTTGTTTCTTTGAATGATTTTAAGGAGGTTGTTTTCTCATTTGGTACTTTTAAAGCGCCAGGTCCAGGTGGATTTCCCCCAAGTTTCTTCCAAGTCTATTGGGACATAGTCTCTCCAAACTTATTTAATGCAGTGAAAGACTTCTTCAGATCAGGAAAGATTTTTAATCAAATGAATACCCCCTTTATAGCTCTAATCCCTAAGAATAGTGATGTTTCTATTAATTATTATAGACCTATCAGCTTGTGTAACACTACTTATAAGGTTTGCTCTAAAATTATGGTCAACAAGTTGAAAGTAGTTTTGAATAAAATGATTGTTGTGAATCAAAAGGGATTTTTACAAGGAAGACAAATATTGGATGTTGTCATTTATACCCATGATGCTGCCATTCTGGCGACCACAACGCGCCAGGCGTTTTATTCCAGCTGGACATCCCGTGCCTACATCAGCATCTCCGGAATTTTTATTTGCTGCTCCCTCGCACTGGCTTCCAAATCTCGCCAATTCATCTGCGTCACTACTTGGAGGCACTCCTCATCCTGCCAACGTAGTTCCTACGGTTTTTCCTCTATCATGGACCCATCAAAGGGGAGATTCATTATCACTCCTGTTTTTGTATTGGAAAGAAAGCAGTTTCCATCGCATTATACGTAAATAGATTATGGCAAAAAACCCTAGTATTGCTTTGCATGCCGTTTTGGCCCTACTATTATTAGTAATAGGATGATACTATTCTTATGGGAAAAGCATCTATTGTTGAAGAAAAACAATGGAAAATTACTCTTGATCAATATGCTAAGTTATATGGCCAATTTATCAACTATCAGAAAAGAAAAATCTACTTCTTTAATACCAGTCAAATTGTTAAAGAAAAAGTTATAAATATCTTAGGGTGTCAGGAAGTGGACTTTCCTACTACTTGGGTTTACCTCTAATCTCTAAAAATCCCAACATCAACTATTGGAATAGTATTGTGGAAAGGATACAGAAGAAACTGGATGGTTGGAAAGGAAAACTGCTAAGCTTTGTTGGGAAGATTCAACTTCTAAAAGCTTCCCTACAAAATATTCATGTTTATTACCTCTCTTTGTTCAATATCATTGCTTATGTTGCAAAGAAAATTGAAATGATTCAAAGGAGATTCCTATGGTTAGGTGTGGAAGAAAGGAAAAGAATGGCACTCATTAAGTGGGAAGTTGTTTGTAAACCAAAGAGAGAAGGAGGCTTGGGAATTATAAGAATAAAAATGTTCAACAAAGCTCTAGTGGAAAAAATGAGCTGGTTTCTTTTGGAAGATGCAAAAGACTTGGTACAAATCTTAGGGATAAGTATTTAAATAATAAGGTGACTTGTTGTTTTCTCAAGAAAAAGGAGCTACCTTATGGCTTTGTCTTTTGGAATAATCTGCTAAAAATCAGAGGAACCCTAACTAAAGGCACAAAAGTTAGGATTGGTAATGGGATTAGAACTAACTTTTGGAAAGATGCTTGGTCCACATGTGCTCCCTTATCTATTACATGGCCTCTAGAAAATTAAAATAAGATTAAAAAAAAGCATCGGTAAGTCGATCTCTAACTATTTAGATTGGGATGGTTCGAGACCAAAATGGATTGACTTTAAAACCTTTTTGAATAATGTTGCTCTGAGGGGTGGTAGATAGAAAAATTGGGATGTTGCTTTGGACTTGCTATTTAGTTAAGAATAAAGTAGCAATGGGATATTTCCCATGACCTTAGCAATGTGAATTGGGCTAAATAAATCTTAAGAAAAAGTATTGTTTAGATTCCCCATGATCCAGGATGGGTGAAATGTAATTTTGATGGATGCTCAAAAGGAAATCTTGGGCTAGTAGGAGCAGGAGGAGTGGTTAGGGATGAAAGAGGAATCTATCTTGCAGGATACACCAAAGGACTAGGAACAACAACAATAACTTTGTTGAAGCCTACGCAGTTTGGGTTGGAATTGGTTATCTTAGAGACAATGGGTATAGGAAGGTTATTATGGAGGGTGATTCTAAGATTATTATTGACTATCTTAACAATATAGCTAATGCACCCTGGGAAACTAAAGACCTTCTGGATGACTGTAAAAGCATGCCATAGTCTTTCCAACATTACAAAATCCACCATACTTTTAGGGAAGGCAATATGGTCAGGGATGCAATGGATAAATTTGGCCTAAGATAGGAAGTTTTAAAATATTTGGATTTTTCTAATCTATCTAATCAATTAAAAGAAATATTTTCTAAGGATATATTGGGAGTTATTGATGGATTGGGAGTTAGGATTAATTATGGATAGATTAGTAATAATTAAAATGTTTGGCAGATTTAAGAGTCATGTTGTTATGAGGAATCCTTGGTAGCATCTTAGCAAGTTGACAAGATGGATTGGGTGGCACAAGATCAAAGGTATGCCATATCCCAAAGACATAAGAGGAATGAGATGGAAAGGATAGTGTACCTTGTACTTCAAAAAGGAAGGCTTAAATGAGGAAATAATGAAAGCAATATGCAACGCAAAAAATATAGATTATGATCTTGGAAATGACATATTGACATGTGCTACTTGGTGGACAGAAAGACAAGCAATAAATTAAGTATAATCATGACTAAGAAGGGTGGAAAATTTGTCAGATTTAATTATGATGGGGCTTGAAAAGGTGATAACTGACTTTGCTTCATTTCCAAACAACCTACCAAATTTTTTGTGCCATTATTTTCTCAAATGAGTAATCATAAGGTTTCCATTCAAACTAAGTTTTTAAGTTGTTAGTTGCCATTGTCGAGAACGATGATGGGAAAAGAAATGAGTTTCTTCTCCTTCCAAAAAATTATCACTGTAAAGAAAATTCCATGGGAAGTCCAAGGAAGAGAATGGAGCCATGCAAGTATGATTCTCTACAAAAAAAATCAGAGCTATGGGGGATTTTTGAAAGAGCTAGGTTTACCCCGTACTTTGTTGCCGTGGATGGGTATAATGAATAGTTGAGTTATAAGTTTTCCAATTCCTGGAAGGATGGTGAGGTGTAAATGGGTGATCTCCATTTCAAAGTGAATGTGAAGCTTATAGCTAAGGTGATAGGATTGGCCTATGAAGGAAAAGGTGGAAAAGGTAAGTAACCGTAAATACCAAGATTATATTGAGAAATTTTTTGAGGATAAAGAGAAGGCTGAGAGATTCCAAAACGGTTATTCTAGGGTTTTGTTTCCTCCCTTGTACCAAAATGTGTGTTATTTTGTGATAAAATATTTCACACTTGAAGGTTGCTTCCAATTGGTTCATGGCTACCACTTCCCGATTCTTAACCATATCTGACACCTTAAGAAGATTAACTTGCCTTTCTTTTTCTTCTCCTCTCTAAGTCAGAGCTTAACCAATGGTGCAAATTTTCCTTTACACCAAGGCCTTATTCGTGATATTTATAAATATTTGTTGGCCACATCCCGTAGAGTAATCTCTCCCTCAAGCTGATTGAAAACCCTACCCCTAAGAGATCTATGAAAATTGAACTCATTTAGAGTCGCCCTCATACCCCACCTAAAAAAACTTGTAAGACTTCTCCTAACCCTAAGGACCCTTTGTGGTCGGATCTTCTTAAAGCCACTCCTAAAAAATGGAGTGTTGTTTCTATTGGCCCTAATGTGAATAAAAAAAGGAAAATTCTTATCCGGGAATTGGGATCTGACCCAAAAAAATATCACTATCTTGGATGAAAATGACAACCCTGAATGTTCTACTCTAGTGGGTCAAAGGTCTACTAGGCTTTCTTTGGCAGTGTCAAAGGGGTTGGGTAGCAGCAAAAAGTCAAAAAGTTCAGGAGAAAAATATGTCTCTGGATCTTAGGATAGTAAGGGGAAGAAGGCATTAAAGGAATATTTTGATGCGTCTTCAAAGGAAATCCTAGATAGTCTTGGTGGTGAGTCTATTGAGGAGGAGGATTCCAGCAATGAAGAAATGGAAGGGGATTCGCAGCAAGAAGAGATTCAGGAGGCTGGTGAAGATAATGATAGGGTTGTGGATAATGAAAATGCAACCAAGGAATTGGAGGTAACAGAAATCAAAAACCCTAGTGAAGAGAATTTTGTGGGTTTTGACACTGATAGAATTAGAAGGGTGGAGGAGAGGTTGGAATTGATGGAAAAAATGATGCAAGTGGATGATAAGGATAGTAGATTCTAGGCCCTTGAAAAGGATGTGAAGATTTTGTGCATTGTGGTGGATGCTATTATGAAAAAGGAGGTTATGGATATGGTTTCGGGTCAAGCAAATATCAAGAAGCAGCAGAGGAAAAAGGAAACAAAGGGTGAAGAGGATTTATCTGGAAAGATGGAGCCTAAGGAGAAGGTCAAAGAGACTGTCGAAGACTTTCTAAAAGCTTGGAGTTTGATTGAGGATGCTCATCCTTGGTCTCGGTTTTTCTTTTTTGTCTCTTGTTGTTATGGTTTTATGTGCTCCTTGTGGTTTTAAGACTATTACTGGTTGATGGTGCCTAGACTATCATATGTTAAGATATATTTTTGTTAATATTTTTAGTTTTCCTGGACTATCATATGTTAAGATATATTTATGTTAATATTTTTATTTTTCATATGGACACTACTTTAAGGTTATTCGGTTATAACCTATTCTACTAGTGGGATTTCAAGAAACACTAGTCGTATTTTTTTGCTATGTCTGATTTGGCTATAATGTTTGATCAAGAGGGTATTAGTTAAGTTTTTGATTGCTGGGTAGGGGAATTTTCTTTCAAGTTTGCTTCCTCCTTATTCTATTTTGAATGGATGTTGTTCTTTACTATGTTGTACAAATCTGTAAGGGTTAGGGACCTTTCCCTGTTTACTCAATCAAAAACATTGTGTTATGGAGGGTATCGGGTAAGGGAGTAAATTGTCTAGCTGAATCCCCAAATGTAAAAGGACTTGTCTTCTTTATAGCAGCCACTTGGGTATCAACATGTTGAGTTGGTTGAGGGGGATTAAGTTAAATAAAACCTTTATTCTATTTCCTAAAAGGTTGATAATTGTTATGATTTGAAAATTTGGACTTTTCAAGACGGCTAGAGGTAGGTTTTGTTTCATGACTACTAACCTAGTTTTGATAATCATGAAGGGCAGTACAAAAGTGTACAAAGGAAGGGAATTTCATCATTCCAAGATTATCTTGTATCTTAGTTTGGTAGTTATCAATGAACATACATTGAAGGTGAGGATTGGGAATCTTTACTTCAATTTGGGAATAAAATGATTGGTAGCATGAAATGAAGTCAGTAACTTTTTCATCATCCTTTTGCTTACATCTCATCAAATCAACTAATGTCATCTTAGGAGTCATGTGCACTTGGAAATGGTTAATAAAGGCCTTGATAAGTTCATTGATTGAACGAATTGAGTTGTTCGGTAACAAGCAAAACTATTCTAAAGTAGTATCTTTCAAGGACCTAGGGAAAAGCTTAGCCAAGTGCTTATCCTCAAGGTCAAAATCACTACATAAGGTGGTATAAGTGGAAACATGGTTAGAAGGATCTCCTTTCCCTCCATGTTTCTCAAACCTATGAATCTCTATACCTTGTGGTATTGGCATTCTCAATATCTCCAAGGACAAGGGATTTCTTTTGTTACACTATGTAGGTTGTCCATTTTGATTTTGGTTTATGGTGGAAATTTTCTTTTGAAGGAATGAAACATTTTGCAAAAGTTGTTAAGGATGGCATCATTGGTTGTATTTTGAGATGGAGGTGAATATGGTGGAAGTTTATATGTGTTTGAGGGGGAAGTGAATGGAATTCTTATGGGAGGTAAAGTGGCGGGAAATATGATGTGAGATGCCACAAAGGTACAAGGATTGCTAGTGGAAATACCCAAGGTAGGAAAAATTTTACTAGTAGGTTGCATTGTTGTTGTAACTTGAGGATTAGTATAGGTAGGAATAGAGGCAATGGTTGTAGGAGGAGGAATTTGGGTTCCTCCTTGACTTTGGACATTGTTTGAAGGTTGAGCACAAGTAGCCATCGAGGTAAGATGTTTTCCAAAAATTTGAGCTAGGTTACGCACAAGTTCTACTCCTTCACTTTCAATCATGTGATGTATGTTATCTATAATAGAAATAGAAGTGTTGGAAATTTTTTTAGTACTCACTTGACATTGTAGGTTTTCTAACTCTTCATGGATTTGGATTATGTTTTCTTGAGGAACGATAGCAACAATTGTTTCAACACTTTTCATGCTACTTGAAGGCAGAGAATTGTTTATGGTATGGTCCATACCTAGTGAACTAGTGTCAACACTATGAGTGAAAGAGCTAGATAACCCAAGATCCATGATGAGTGTGCTATCACAGGATGACATGAGTCTCGAACTATGTCTCACTATAGTATTAGCAATAGGACACCAAGTTGTAAATCTCATGCAAAGGGAAATCAATTAATGCAAGATAAATGCAATGAACACAAGATAAATGATATTCTTTAATTTTGATTCTTATGTTTACAAATGCACTTAAAATGAAACCAAGCTAAGCTATATCCAATGAAATGAATGTAACTGAAACTCGATAAACTAAAACAGAAATATAACAACAGCAAACAGAAGCACATAAACAAGGTTTTTAATGCTGGAAAATGCAGTTTCAAATTTGACACAAGACTAAATCTCCCAAAGGTGTGTATGAATCCCAATTAGGGTTTTTGAAGGGTTCAAATGTTGAAAAATAATCAACATAGAATTCCTAGAAATTTGGTAAAACAACCTGTACCAAGACTAAATCGCCCAGAGGGGCATATGAGTCCCAGATTAGGGTTTTTACACTAAATTCAAAAAATTATGAGTGAATGCTAAGGTTTTTAGTTTGTATGTTGTCTAGACTATGTGCAATTACATATTTCAATTAAAATTCAATGATGCAAGATGCAAAAAATACAGCCTATATTCACTTTCAATAATGCAATATTTAGAAGCCCTATATGCAAATTAACTATTGCAAGACCTAATGCAAAGCTAATGTAAGCTCGATCTAGGACTATGATGTACTCCAAATCAGAAACAAGGTGTCCAAAGGCTAGGTTCACCAAAATGAAATAAATAAAATAGGGTGTGTCCACCTTTTAGGAGATGGACAACTTAGGAGACCCTATTTTTCTCTAGTTCATTAAAGGAAACCAAGATCCCTCAACCAATTGATTTGATTGAGGAATGAGCTAGGGTTAGGATGGTTTCTTTGGGTGTGATTAAACAAAAGAGGGGGTTCACCACTAAGCAAGGCTTAGAAATAAGGAAATGCAAATGATATGCAAATGTAACTATGTAACCTAGGAAATAGGACTTGAAATTAGAATAATAAATAGAGAATGAATAGAGGTGCACCTAGAAAACTGAAGATGCTTGAAACAAGGTCTACGATCTCAAAATTATGACTTTTGATGCACACTAGGGCTCATATTCCCAAGGTGGTGATTTAATCATAGTATCAGGGTTGATCTGAAACTCTGATATCCTCTAGTGATCTTTTGTAACTTCTCTCCCTTCCAATCTCCAAGTTTGAAACTTCAAATTCTGACTTGTAGGTGACTTTATGTGAACATGACAACTTCTTGACAACTTTCTTTAATCTTGAAAATTTGTCTTCAAAGGATCTTCAAGTCCAAAACACCTAGGTCTACAATCATACATGTAAGGAGGGAAAGTGTTGATTTGTTAGTGGATAGGGGTTTGCCTTGTTCAAACCCCATTTTGGTAATCAAACCTTGAAATGAATAGAAATAACATGAAGGAATGATGAGCGAACAATATGCTATATTACAACTCACCAAACCCTTGTAACTAAGGTTGCAATATTGTATGAAATGGCTAGCATGAATGTAGACTCTTGATTGAATGCTATGGATCTTGACTTGAATGCTTGCTTGAATCATAAGTACCTACATCACAAATGTTAACTCAAAAACAAGAATGATGCATGATGATTTTGACATGATAGTATAGCTCCAAAATGCTTAATAGTCACTCTTGAATGCTCTTGAATGCTCTTGATCTCATAAATTTTCTATAAGAATGCTTTCATCAACTTTCTGGATGACTTGTAAACTTGCTAGGAGAAATATGTGAAATAACCTTGTATTTATACTTGTTTATGCCAAATTTCCCAAAATTACAACACTACAAGCTGACATCAATCTAGGAGAATAAAATCCTACCAAGAATTGAATCTAAAATAGGTCGAAGCTAAGCGAGACTCATATGCCAGTTGGGGCATATGAGTCCCAATAGCCTAGGCTTGGAACACAAATTTAAATAAATGTTAAGTTCAATGCCAAATTTAGGTTCATGCCCCAAAACTTAGGTGGGACCCATATGCCCAAGGTGGCATATGAGTCCCAGATCACTAAATATGGAACACACAATCCAAAAAAATTAAATTGTGATTGGTCATTAGATAAATGTCAGGATTATCCTTAGAGAAATGCATTAAATAAGGCTTGTGGATGTAAAATAGGACCAAATAAGGCACAAAGAATCCTAGTTTTAGCGGGGAGGGACCAAACAAGTGTGAAAATATAAAGGGAGACATTTTCCTACACTACAAGTAATATATTTCTAGTGGTTTTATATTTCTTGTAGACCTTCAAACAAGTTGAGTTAGAGATTCTTTATTTTCTAAAGATTTAGAGCTCGAAGAGCTCCCCTTAACTTATTATCTATCCAATGGTCTCGATTGAACTTTCTTAGGCATAGAAGGAAACTAAACACATCTTTGTTTTATGTTTCTTCAAGATTCAAGATGATATAAGAAAGATTAATTTCTCTAAAAATTACACTTTGATTGCATGTTACCTTGATACAATAGGATCCCAAAGCTTTTATCCTTTCACACCATAACTATAACCAATGAAGATACATTTAACAACCTTGTTTTCCAAAAAAAATCACTTCTCCCTTGGAACATGTGTATATGCCTCACAACTAAAATAATTGATATATCTCAATTGATTTTTGTACTTGACTATACTTTCATGGACATTTCATCCATAAGAGTAGATTTAGGAGACATATTAATCAAATAGTAAGCAATGGCTATAGTTAGCCCAAAAAATTTGTTCCAAGCCAACTCCTCTAAGTGTACTCTTATCCTTTTCCATTAGTGTCATTTTAATTCTTTTTGTAACTCCATTATGATTTGGAGACTATGGAGTTATCTTTTATCTCTGAATACCACATTCCTTACATAATCTATCAAAATAATTAGAGAAAAAATTATTTCCATTATCAATGATCAAAATTTTATTATTCTTTCTTGTCTACAACTCAACTATTGTTTTGAATTCTTTAAAATGTTTGAAAACTTCATATTCTCTCTTTAAAAAATAATCCCATATCCTAATGCTATAATCATTAATAAATGAAATATAATATATGGATTTTTCAATCAAAGGAATTTCATCAAGACAAAACACATAAAAATAAATAAGATCTAGAATACCACAAGAATTATGAGAACTTGAGAAAAAAAATGTGGTTCCATTTACCACAAATGTAATGCTCAAAAATTATATTCAAGATTATAATCTATCAACCTTCAAAAAAAATATTTTTCAAGGTCCATAAACCCTTCTCTCCTACATGGTCTAATTTATAGTGCCATAACATAGTCTTCTTTTCAAGTAACTTAGAATCAGTAGAAAGTGCACCCTTAGGTACCTAGAAAACACAAACATTTGTTAAAGAGGATGGCATCTCTTTACCAAAAAATTAGCCACATAGATGGCAAGTTCTTGATGAGCTTGAAATATGCTCATAATTTGAATATTATGATGTATTTTTAATACCCTTACTCTTATTGCTGATGGTTGTTTTAACTCTTTGATTAAAGTATTTTTATCTAAAATCGGGTAGTATCCTATAGCAACACATTCCTATATTCCTGCAGCTTAAATCTCTATGTGTCTGTATTAATTGCCCTGTTTGACCTCTTGAATGACTGATATAATGCATGTGGTTTTGGATAATGAAATGGATTTAATGTGATTAATGAATGTGTATCATATTATTTTCCACGCATGCTTTCTTTTGCTTCTGTCACCATGTGCATCGTAGGTTGTTGAAGGGAGCATGAATGAGTCAGCCGCCAAGAGATCCTCGGCCCCGCAGAAAGACCATTTCCAACATGGTAACGAGGAAGCAAGTCTCAAAGAAAGACTCTCTAACCGAGTCGTTGGTAGGAAATATAAATGATCATTAATCTAGAAAGAGTGGAATACTAAATTTTCTCTGAATTGTGTTGAACAGATATGCCTTCATTTATGAGAGGTTTGTTCCTCGATTTTAAGATGCATTTATGTCCATGTCTTTCTCTATTAGAGTTAGGTAGTTAGTTGCTTTTCTAATATAAATAAGTGTTCTCCCGCGACGCTGAGTGAGCAATAGAGCGTGTTGTTAGTATTATAATGAGAAAAACAAATTTTGTTTTGTGTTAATTTCTTACAAAAGTAATCAACTCAATGTATATGATTCCAAGTTTATGAATAAAAGCTGATGAAGTTTTGAGTCCAATTCTTGCATAAATTGGTTGATGCTTGCTAAGGGGGCCCACTTAGTGAGTATCTGTAGTTAGTTATTTATCTCCTGTTGATTATAAGTTAGATTTCATTCTTGAAGGTTTCAATGCAAACTCAGTCTTATATTGTTCCTGCAGCATCGGGAATCCATCCCTGTGTTTGTTCCTGCAGCATAAGGTCAGTTCATAGTTTGTTTCTTAGTAATAGTTGTCATGATTTCTACTTTTATTAAGTTATGCTTAAGTTAAGAAGACTTCACATTACATTCCTATAGCATAAGTATAATTCTTTCCAAGCATTTATTTCTGGTAAATTGTGACTAAAATTGGTTCTTAGTGCACACACCACGCGCCCTGCCCACAACGTGTACTAAATCACCTATGATGAAGTCGCCTGCCAATCCAAATCCGCGCCGGATTCCGCATCTCGTGAACTCCCATCAGCCTTTAGTGCGCACCTGTAAAATATCGAATCCATCATGGTGGAGTCGTAAAAAAGTATGCTGGTTGAAGTACCCAACCTGAATGGATAGGGTTTTTCTAAGGTGTGGATTGAGGGGGAATCCTTTAACATTGTTAATTTATTTCTTGGCAATCATGTCGAAGCAGACATTTGCTTTTCAACTGATATACTGATATTCCATGTCACTCATACCTATAGGGAAGGTAATTCCCTTGCTGATTTTTTTGCTAATGAGGTTGTCAGCCTTAATAATTTTAAGGCATGGGAGGAGTACTCTTCCCTTCTCGATAAGGCTAAGCTTTTATTACAAGATGATAGCTATATTTTGGCTTGTTATTTGGGGTGAACGAGTAATTATCACCCTCGTGATTACCACACGTTTAATGGGTTATGTTTTTCCCATTCTCGTGCTCAATTGTATTCTTGCAAGTGTCATTCAGCTCTAGTATCTGTTAATATTGGAAATTGAAATCAATGGAGCTAGGAGCAGGATTGAGTCCCTATCCTACGAGAATTGGAGAAACAAGCGCAAAATTCAAAGGATTTTGAGACACGGGCATATCATGCCCTATTTAGAAAGGCTTCATGGCCATGACCCCAAAGCCTCTGTGGAGTTTGTTTGCTACTGGTACAATAGATGTTTGAAGGTGAATGGTGTGGATTTCATCATCAATGAATACTTTATTGCTTTCATTACTGGGCTACCAACGGATGGACGCAAATTTTATAAAGAGAGGAAGAGTAATGAAGATGTTATGGACTAGTTCTTTAAGGATAATGAAAGATCTAAACTGGTGAAGCTTCCCTCATGGGGTTATAAATGAGTTTCCCTTAAGTGAATCTGGGTTGATGTGGTGGAAGTTTTAATGTGGTATGTTACTCTTGATGGTTGGTTTATTGCTATTCTAGGGCACCATTTTACTTTGCTAAACCATTTCAGGCATGGGTTGCATTTGTCTTTTCCCTTTTTTCTTCATTCTTCCTTGGAAGTTTCAATTTATGCCCACTTAAATAATCATAGGTCTCATATTCTTCATTAAGGCCTCACTTTTCTCATCATGGAGCATGTGAGAGTGCATACCCTAGCTAAGTCTGTGAAGGGGAAAGAAAAGGCCATTAGTGAGGACTCTTTTTCGTCTGGTTTAGAGACGAGTGTCAATGGTGATGAAGAATGGAAAGTGGAAGAGGATAATACTCTAGGGGTTTCCTCATCCCCCATGGCCTCCCCTTTTAAGAAGAGGAAAAAGGGGAATTTAAAGAAAGGACCCACCAAGAAGTTGGATTCTCATGGGTCCATGTCTAGTGGGGAAGATACTGAACAAAGTTCGAGTGGGTCTCACCACTGCCCGTCCAAGGAGAATATTGAACTTCATGGCTAGGGTTCTATTGCATCTAGTAGAGATGAGAAGGAGTATTTTGTTCAGGAAAGGGACAATGTGGATGAGGGGTTTCCTTGGAGGGCTTCTAGAAGGCTTGCTAAAATGAAAATATCAGGGTTTAAAGGTGGTACAAAGGGTAAGAATGTGGTTCCAAAATAGGTAAAGGTTGTGGCTGATAATGTTGTTGATATTTAGGATTCCCTTATTCAGAAGACCTCCCCACTTGTGGACGGTGTTGGGGATTTGGGCAGTGAGGAGGCCTCAGGTGAGAGGGTTGTGTGGGAGGATGAGGGTGTGAACCTAGACCTTGGCAAGTTGAAGCCTTTAAATGTTAATCCTCTATCTAAGGATTTTTCTTATCTTAATGATGATAATACTACCATGTATGAGCTATTTGACATGGCTTGATTTGGTGCTACTTGCACCTTTGAACTTGCTAAATGGGTATTGCAAGAATTCAACAAGGTCAACATTAAAATTAGGGCCTTGAAGGAGAACATGTCTAACCAGTCTAAGGGATCTTCATCAAACCTACTTATTAAGAGGTTGGTGGATTTGGAATGCTCATTTTCTAATTTCAAATCCCAGTGTGAAAGATGCCTTGGTAAAATGGAGGAAAAGATCAAGGAAATGAATGAGGACATCAAGAAGCTACTGTAGGTTAGCCATAGTTTGGTAAAGAATAGTGCAAAGTCTGTCAAGGTTCTATTTGGAAATATCAGTCAGCTCTGGGAGAATCAAATATACTTTGTAGACATGCTTAAGAAGGATCATACCTCCAAGGGGAAGGGAAATAAGGTTGTTAAAGAGGAGGCTAAAGGCCCGAGCACTAGAACAAGGGGGATCTTTAGGAAGACATTTAAAGAAGAAAAATAAGAGTTGATGGACATGGTTAACCTACACTGCAATCAAGAGATTGAGGTGGCAATATCTTGAATAATATGAAGTGATTTCTATGTCTTTGTGTTGTTTTTTTTTTTTTCTACTTTCTTGTTGTTGGATCACTATTTTTTGGCTATTTTTGAATTTTGGTTGTTGCTTAAGCTTTAATGTGTTTATCTTTCTTAGCATAATTTTGATGTAATTGTTGTAAGGGGTTTTAGGTCCCTTAAAAACCTATTTTCCCATATAATCAAAACAAAGTAGCCACATATTTATTTTTTACATAAGTATTATTTCACTCAACATTTCATTAATCAAGCTAAAATAAAGTTCCAAGTCTACTTCCTCTCATAATCACTATAACATCTCTTACCATTTTAACCTACTTCAAAAAACTTCACTTTCACGCCTACATCCATTAGTTTACTCACAAATAATAGATTGTAGACTAATCATATTATATGCAAGACACCATCAAATATCCTAACTCTACCATTAGTAAATTTTATCTATATACTACCACAACCAAAAATAGCTATAAATAAGATTTATCACCCTAGTACACCTTATCTCCACATTTTTCATATTTAGAGAACCAATGTCTATTTGAGGTCATATGAAAGGATGAACCTAAGTCAATTAACCATGCATTCTCACCTACACAAGTGGCCAAATATGCAATGAGTGTGTCACCATCTTCCTTCTCATACCCAAAATTAGAATCAACCTCCTTTTTTTCTTTTTGTATTTGCATTCCTTACAAAAGTGGCCAAGTTTTTCATATTTCTAGCTAATGACTTTCGAATTTCTAGGAGATTTAGATCTCCCCTTGGACTTATCTTGGATTTGTCACACTAATTGCTATTCTTCTTGCATATTTATTTTGGTCTTCCTCAAATACTCAAGGTCTCTTTAGCCCTTAGAGAGACCTTCCTTCTCATATCTTCAAAAAGAAAAGAAATAACATACTCCTTTACCTTCAAAGTGATAGAATTATGCCCAATGG
>VDFB02061715.1:0-24590 GCA_007258455.2 Sequoia sempervirens | reverse complement strand
TTTTCCATTAGGATTTTAAATTTTAAATTTTATGATTGATTATTATTTATCTTCAATCTAATTAGGGATTTATTTCCCTATAATACTTGTAACATGCCCATTGTTCTACCCAAAAAAATTACTATGTTTTAACCTCAAGAAAATAAACTATGATGCCAATGCTTAGCAATAAAAAATTTCTTTTTTATTTATAAAATTAATATGCACATTTGAAATAAACATCATTCCAAACTTTCCCTTTGCATTACAACAAAGTAATGTAACTTTCCAATGTATTGATTTCATATTTCATAATTTCATGATTATATTTCACCTTTATAATTTCCATAAAAATGGTTACATGAATACTTGCACAACTTCCATGAGCTTATTGACACTAGGTATACAAATGTTCCAAGTGCTCTCCATCAAATCTTGGTCACCTACTGATGAAGAGAAGCATGACTTAAGCACTTTTCCCCCAACCACATATTTATTGTGGTCCCCCGCACATCTACCTAATTGGTAAGATGGCTCTCCCTTCAATGAAGATATTGGTTTGGTAACCTCATAATAATAATGAACTTTGAGCTTGGTGTTGTTTCCTACATATTTAGATCTGCCATACAGTGGCTACAACCTACGTATATGAAATTCCCTACCTAGTATGTAAACCAAAATCACATTGAACTAATAGTGTAAACAGTGGCAACTTACACTACTTTGACCAAAGTATTCATCACCCAAAATTTAGAGTGGATGTCACATGCTCATCCACCTTCCTAACTCAATTTGTATTGACCATTCATATCCTATGCATAGTCTATCCCCTTTTTCCATGGAGTAACCTTAACCCCATGAATAACCTATTAATAACTCATGTTAAAAAGTGACACCATAACATCTTGACTAACTAGGTTGCACCATTTCCAATGGATTATCCCAACCCCAAGAATAGCCTTACTAACCATATCGGTGTTTCCTAATGACATAACATTAAATGACTCTATTTCAAAAAGTACAATCTCAACAATAAATGTCTCCATTCAAGAATATATATCAACAATAAATGAACCCCATCAAAAGTATAATCTCATCAATAAATGACATCAATCAAAAGTATATACTTCGACAATAAATGACCTCAATCAAAGATGTAAACAACAATCAAATGATCAATCAATTCATATAGATTAATCCCAACCTATGTGCTTCAATAAGTAAACATTCCAACTATCTAGATAGGTTATTCTCAACCTAGGGTTTCATTCAAAAGTAAAGTAACGATCAAGTGACCAATCAAGTATAGATCATCAATATGGTTTGCATGATGTCACTTCCAATCGACGATGATATTCCTTGTATAGACAAACTACTTATAGTATTGATTGCATTCTTACAAATTCCCATATATAGAGTACATACACATCACTTTATATCAACTAGAACATCCTGGGTAGTTTCAGGTCCTTTTATTGGGATGTGTTTGACTATTTTTTCTTTTGTGAAACCTGGAAGACATCTAATTAAGATTCCTACATTGTCTACCATTTTTTGGCTTTGTAGTTTTGTATTCTCTAAACCAATTAGTGCATGCCAGGATTACAAATCTTACCATGTTTTCTCCTTTTAAGATGAAATTTTATATAAGAATTGTGACATGGTTCAACTTTACATTACTGATGATTTGGTATATGTACAAGTCTTGATTATATTTTTTTCATTACTCCTTGAAAAATCGTGGTGTTTGAAAAATAACCTTAAAGAAAAACCTACTCAAAAGATTTAATATAGTCTTGAAGCAACACATGGAAAGGCAATTTGACTTTTTTAATAGTCTAATATAGGCTTCCAGAAAAGACTTCAAAGAACAAGTATAAAAACAAACATAAAATATGTGATGAAAAGGTTTGAAATCATATTCCATTCACCTTCAGTGGTTTTCATTACCATTGCAATGCATCAATTGACAATAAATTACATTCCTCTTTGGAGTCCACTCGGGCAAGTATTCTTAATTTGATAATAAGGATATGAGCCATGATAAAAAACAATAAGTTATATTGGTTCAACAATAAGCAGACATTTCTCTATTTGAAAATAGATCCATATATGTACACACAACATATACATATGTACATATGCATGCATACATACATTCACATGCTATCTTGTCCTCAACTCTATATGTGGCAAGTTGGGAAGTGGAAGCATCCAAGTTAGTACGAATTACAATTATTAAGCAAAAATTATGGCCTAGGAAAGTTAACGTGTACTTATAGTGGGAAATTGCATGTTTGTAGTGCAATAAAAGTAAGTAATATGCTCATAGAGAATTACATCATCAATCAAATTTCAAACTATTTAAGTATACCATTTGACTGTTAACTAGTTCAAACTAAGTTATACCCTTTGTTTATGTGACATGAATTGCTAAATTTCTTACTTTTGAGTAAAATAAAAGTGTTTTAGGGGAGAGGACCCAATAGTTGAGCATGTTTCAATAGTTGTGATAGTAGTTGTTTATATAATGCCCAATAGTTGTGACATGAATACCCTAGCTTAAACAAACTGTATTCCTTTGATCTAAAAAACAACCAATCATGTGATGCCACATCAACACTCAACTACCCATGACGTGAATGCACAAGTATTGGTAGCACTTTTTTTTGGGCCTTTTTGGACACCATGAAAAAAAGAATGTTGATGTGGCATCATATTTGATGATGTGGCCTTGGAATGAAATTTATAAGTAGGGGAATTTCCAAGTAAGTTGCTATAAAAAATTTGGAGTGATTTGAAATTTTCACATAGGATTTTGAGAAGCACAAAGTTAGGTTGCACAACTAATGGGTCCTCTCCCCTACTTGAAGCATTTGTAGTATAACTCCTCTCACACACGAGGTCATGATATTTGTATTGTTTAATCACATAAATAACATTAGTAGGAAGTCATCATTTTAAAAATCACATAAATCATTAAATGTTTGTGTAACTTTATTTTGAAGTTGGCACAAAGGAGACTAGCCATTTGGTCACCATGCACATGACTTTGTGAAACCTATGTGTTATAGGATTTGTCATTCTAGTAGTAAGACTCTCTTGTCATAACTAACAACTCATAGGGGCTTTTAGAGATTGTTGGTCTTTGGTGCATATAGAAATGGTACCAGGTAGAGAACCATTAACAAAAGATACACATTAAATAATGTTTTGTTTACAATTATGAATTCCTGAGATTGCTCAAGGAAGTTGTCTTTGAAAAAGAGAATTAGATTCATTATTAATTCCAACTCATTTGCAATAGTTGATGAAATTACTAGATTTCAAATATCATTCAAGTCCAAACTTGTCCTTCAATAGATGCATGAAGTATTGTTTATGATAGTTCAAATGAAAACCTTATCACAATGCTCATTGGTTATTTTTGTACATGAGAGTCATGTATTATTCTATATGGTTGCAGTGAGTTGGCAGAGCTCTCTCTTCAATGAATTTTGGCTCCTGAGCTTGGGCAGCTCACCCATCTTCAAAAGCTATAAGCACATGAGAAACTATGATTGAATTTTTATCTGCTTCCTATAGTAATGATTTTTTCATCTTCAAGCTTTTGGTTTGCTTAAAAAAAAAGGAAAATTTGTACAATCCTTCATGCTTTAGGGTATCTTTCATGTTTTATTTTCTTTAGAAAAACTTTATCATTGAAATAATTGTTTTTTTTGAATTGTATTATCAGTTTGGAAATTCATTGGCTTATGTCCAAGTATATTTTTTTCTCCCGATGTCTTTGACACACATGCATGCAGAGGTGTGTGTGCATGTGCACCATACACACACATTGGATAAAAAGAGACAAATTAATGTTGATAAAATGTAATAAAACTGCTTTTTGTTCTTTGAGAGAAAGAGGTTAGGCAAGGACCAAAAGGAAACATAAATATATTAGCTTCGATGAACTGATACAAAACTATTTTTTTGTCCTATAAGAGCAAGAGATAGTCAAGAACCAAAAGGCAACATTAGACATACATATGCGAGAAAAAGAGAAATATGTTAACTGTAATGAAATGCTAGAAAACTGTATTTTGTGCTTTAAAGCTTGATAGATAAAGATGCATGGGACAACTTTCACTTGGGTGCAATGTCTAAGCTTGTAGGGTTAATAATGTCATGTAAAAAGGAGAAACAAAATGGGAGGCCCTCCATGAGCCACGTTGTTAGTGAACTGAAAGAAGCTCTTCAAATACATCATACAACAGGTAGGGGATAGGATGGAGTAATGGTCCACTCTAGCTACACTCCCATTATTGTAGAATTCTCATCTGCAACCGTAGACACCTTCGTTCTCTCTCCTAGATAACATAGTGTATGGGGTAGCAATAATCATTGTCCCACTTCCCATTTTTGGGAACGATTTGTTAACGTCAAATTAAACAATTATGTACAAGCATTTTTCATTTCCCGCATCACCGTGGGCATAACTTGAAGAGTCTACGAGATAGTAGGTGATTCAATGTGCCTTTCCCACATCACCGCGGGCATCACTTGAAGAGTCTATGGGATAGCTAGTGACTCAACGTGCCTTTCCCACATCACCATAGAAATCACTTGAAGAGTCTGTGGGATAGCAGGTAACTCAATGTGCAAGCCTATTTTTTAGATTGTTTCATTTAGCATCACCAATATTCTCCATAAGAACATTGTCCTTGTTTAAAATGATGGAAATGGTTCACATCTCTCAGAACAATTTTTCTTGCAACAATCAGAAGGACTTTGTCTTGAAGGGTTTGGAAGTGATGATCATATTTGGCATCTGCCTCAAAGTCCCATGGTAATATACTTTCTAGTATTCATTATAATTTAAATAGCTTCAATCTTCTCATATTATTGATTTTTTTTATTTTCACCCATGATTGCTTTCACATTCCCAGCTTGGTTTTCTAGTTAGATTCTTTATGTTCTCGCATTTCACATTCCCAACTTGGTTTTCTAGTTATACTATTCTATGAGACTTGTTTCATTTGATTATTTCAAGATTCTTACTATTCTCTTGCTTATTGTAATTGGACTATTTTTCAGGATGGTCCATCATCAAAGGAAGAAAATGAGGATTTGGATCATGCAATTGCACTATCTCTTTTAGAAGAATTGACAAAACCAAATGGTACATTTGATGATTTTAGAAATGTTAAAGCTTTTATTTTATTATAGGTCTTCTAATTTGAATAGAGACTGATTTGAGTGATATATACCTTAAGATTGAACTATTAAAATTAGTTATTTATTCAAAATTAGAACACAAGGATTTTTTCTTGTAGAAGACAAATACATCCTAAATTCCAAATAAAAAGAATGGGACTATGATTTTATTAACACTTCACTTGGTTTTGACTGTATGCTATTTTTGTACTAGCATCTTCATAAGTTTTAAGTGAAATTGGTTAAATATATGGTTTACATCATTTTTTTAGATTTGATATCATATTAATAAATAAGAGAGATTAATTGTAACATAGTACATACCATATTGAATTCTACTTTGGTGGTGAATAATATGTTCAATTTGGACCTCATATTGAAAATGAACTAAGATGGTATAACTCCTCGTCTTTCAATCTCTCATGAAGTTCACAACAAAACCCTTAGTTGCTTACTTTTCTAGGGAGCTAAGTGATTCCTATCAAAACCCTACCTCTTTAGTATCATTTGTGTGGTAGTGTTATAATGCTACATGCTTCTCTCAAGGCTAGCTTTGATACAAGCACTTTATTCACCAAACCTATTCAAGACTGCACTTTTATTGTGTATATACTTGATATGATATTCATTGCATTCACTAACTTGATTCATTGTGTATATGCTTGATATGATACTCACTGTACTTTGTTACCTTTGATAGAAATATATTTTTGATGTTGAATCTGAAGGTTTTTTGAAGAGAGGTCTTATTTGTTGAGTAAATTTTGTAGGGCATTGTAAACTTTGCACTGATGATGTCTCAAATAGAGGGTGGTTGTCCAGTTAATTACAATGTCATCATGGATCTCTTTCTTCAGGTAATTGCTTTCTAGTTGTAAATTCATATATCTTCTTCCTATTGATAAATAGCTTATGGTTTTTGATATGGAACTGTAAAGTTGCTCGGTGACTATTAAACTATTGTTCTCAATGTAATTTTTTTTGTTACATGATTATTTCTTGTAGTTCCTATATTGGGTGTAGATTCATGCATCAATTTGTTTGAATAGTTCAAGTCTTATGAAGGGCTATATTTCTTCTTGGGTGCATATTTGAGCACCAGGTGATTTGACTTTGGATTGTCACTTGTATCATTTTGTCACTGATATTCTTTAAAAAAAGGGGTAAAAACTTTATTGAAAATCAGAAAACAACATTACAAAGAAAGCAAAGGACCGAGGTCCCAAGGGAACACCGGAGCACCGAACCAAACTAAGAAAAAACAGCCAACCCCATCATCTGTCACCATTCCCATCCCTATCTTCAGCAAGAATATTCGCTAAATCAAGACGAGCTCCTGAGGAACCAACTCCCACTCCTCAATTCTCCATCCCTCAACATGCTCAGAAGCCCATTTCGCCAAACAATCAGCCGCCCTATTCCACTCTCGTGGAATATGGACAAAAGTCACAGTTTCCATCAAAGAACTAACCCGAAGAATTTGTTGCACAACCCTAGCCAATTGCCAGCTGACATCTGCCACTTTTTGCTCAATAAGCAAATTGATCAAAATCTAGGAATCAGATTCACAAACAATCCTTCTCCACCCCAAAGCATGAGCTCTCTCAAGAGCCTCAAGAATAGCCAACCCTTCCACAAGGTTGATGGTCTGGGTCCCTTCAAAAATCGAAAAGAGGAAGATCACCGAGCCCAAAGAGTCCCTACCAATCCCCCCAATACCAGCCGGTCCCGGATTGCCCCTTGAAGAACCATCTGTATTGATCTTCAAAACACCGTCAGGTGGAGGTTGCCATTTGCCGTCCCTATCAATTTTTTGCTTCTCTCGCGTCCTCTTCGAGCCCTTTCCAAAGCCAAAGATGACCCCTAAATCCCCAATCTCTCCACCAACTCAATATCCCTTTTCTCCAAAGGGAATTCCACTTCACACCTAGCTTCCACAGTTTCCTGAACCATGCCCAATAATCTTTGCCAAATCTGTTGCACTAGCCTCCGCTCTCCACGGAAAATCCTTTGATTGCGCTCCAACCAAATCTGCCACAATAAGAAGATAGGCCCCACAAACCACACATCCTGCAAAAAGGAGGCCACAGAAGGGGGCCAACCCATCCCCTGCCAGAACTCAATCAAGGAGGAAGCATGAACACAAGGAACTGTCCAAACACCCCACCAAAAATGCCAAAGCTGGAGGGAAAAAGAGCAACGAAAAAACAAGTGCGTAGAGTCCTCCTCATTAGCCCCACACATAACACAGACAGAGGGACCATGGAAACCTCTCTTCCGAATGTTGTCCCAAGTCAAACACTTATTCCAGGCCAACATCCAAACAAAACAATTACACTTTGGCCAAGAAAGCTTGTTCCAGACCTTCTTCCACCACTGAATTTCAAGCCCAGCCAACCTATGAGACAATAACACACTATAACCAGAGGCTACAGTATAGGTCCCCTTAGGATTGGGGGACCAAGCAAGCACGTCATCATCTCGGAGAGAGCTACATCTTCGACTGGAGAGGATACTATGCAACACTGCACAATCCTCCTGCAAACCAACATCTGGCCACTCATCTGGGGACTTCCACTTGGCCATCTCCAGCTGACCACAAGAAGAAAAGGACTTAAAATCACTCACCTGCGACCAGCCAGCCTCAAGAAACCTCTGGCAAAGATTCAACAAGTTGGGAAATTGAGAGGTGATGGGAGGAAAACCATCCCAAGAATCAGACCAGAATTGGACCTTTGTCCCCTTCTTGCAGATCCAAAATAATCCTTCCTTAATAAGCCCAGCCCCTTTTTTGAGGGTGCCCCATATCACAGAGCCCTTCCCCCCAAGGGGGTACCTAGAAATATTGGGTTGAGAGATCCCCGGGAGATACTTCTGAGAAAGAACCCTGGCCCAACTCTTATCCTGCTCATTACACCACCGCCAATACAGTTTAGCAGCCAAAGCCTCCCCAGTCAAAGCCGATTGCCTCAAGCCCAGACCACCATAATGTTTCGGACTACAAACAACCTCCCATCTAACCAGACTCCATTTGGAGGACTCCAAGCAACCAGCCCATAAAAACTGTCTTGCCACAAAATCAAGGTCCTTAAGAAAGCCCATAGGGGCAACCTGAAGCATGCATCTATAAATAGGCAGAGCCTGCACCACAGACTTAATCAACTGGACGTGGCCGGCAAAGGATAACCATCGATGAGTCCAGTGATTAACTTTCGCCTGAAATTTATCCAAAATGATCTTCCAAGACTCTTTAGGCAGTCTACTCACCGAGATGGGAATACCAAGGTAAGACACTAGGAGAGTCCCGATCTGAAATCTCAAAGTTTGGGCAATCCTCTGCTGAATGGGGCCCGGAGTGTTGAAGAAGAAAATGGAAGACTTTCCCTCATTAATTTGTTGACCGGAGGCAACCAGGTAAACATCCAGCACTCTACGCAAATTAGAGGCCTCTCACATTGTAGCCATCCCCATCAAAGCAGTATCATCCACAAATTAAAGGTGAGTTTGCGGAGGTAAGGTGCCACCCCACCTCCAACCTTGAATGAGACCGGTCTCCGCATTCTGTTTAATCCATCTCCCCAAACCTTCAACCAAAAGAATAAACAAGTAAGGGGAAAGAGGATCACCTTGACGTAGCCCCCTAGAAGCACCAAATAACTCAGAGTGATTCCCATTGATAAGCACAGAGAAAGAGACTGAAGTAACACAGCTCAAAACCCAATGAATCCAATCTTCAGCAAAGCCAAAAGCACCAAGAACCCGTCGAAGGAAGGACCACCTAACTCTGTCATATGCCTTAGCCATGTCCAGTTTGATAAACATCATTTTTTCTTTAGAGCTAGCCATAGAATGGATGACCTCAGTAGCAATAACAATCCCATCTAGAATTTGCCTACCAGTTACAAAACCACTTTGTTCTTCGGAGATCAGCTTCTTAAGCCCCTTTTTCAACCTGTCAGCAATAAGTTTAGAAATAATTTTATAAATTACATTACATAAAGAAATGGGTCGAAACTGGCTTAACCTATTGGCCCCCTCACTCTTGGGAATAAGAGCAAGAAAGGTAGCATTTAGGGCCCTTAGCATCTGCTTATTTTGTTGAGATTCATGAACCACAGCGAGAAGGTCAAATTTGATGATATCCCAAAACTCTTGAAAAAACTCAATTGGGAAGCCATCAGGACCAGGCGCCTTCCCTTTCTTCATATTGAAAACAATCCCTTCAAGCTCTTCAAGTGAAATATCACTCATGAGTTGTCGATTCAAATCTCTAGACACGAGAGAGGGGATACAAGAAAGAATCTGCGCTTCCTCAGGAGACCCCCCTTGCGAGTCCTCCCCAAAAAGAGATTCAAAATACTGCACCGCCTCCCTTGAGATTTCCGGGAAGGAGAAAAGATGGTCTCCCCTATCACTCACCAAACTAGAGATAGAATTGCCATGCCGCCTGGCTTTCATAGAATTAAAAAAGAAAGCTGTATTTTTATCTCCTTCCTGAAGCCACTCAATGCAAGCCTTTTGTTTCCAATACATTTCCTCTCGCAGTTCCCATTCTTCAAGAGTTTTCACAGCCCGAGCCTCATCCTGAAGCAACTCAGCCGTCACCCCGACCTCCCTTAACCTCCTCGTGATACCATCCAAGTCTTCTTGAGCCCTCGCCTTTGCATGGAAGACATTCCCAAAGTACTGACGATTCCATCGTTTAAGCTCAAATTTAACATATTGAAGACGTTTAGCAAAGGCATACATAGCCGTACCATAGGCTGGACTACCTTTCTTCCACCAGTCAGTCACAAAGGCATTCAGAGAAGGGTCTCGCAACCACATAAGTTGGAACCTAAAAGAGGTCGAACGAGGCGCACGAGTTGACTCAGTAGCAAGCTTAATAGGCCAATGGTCAGATCCTCTCCAATCCAAAATCTCAGAGCAAGATGACCACATCCCTCCAACCCAGTAATAGGAAACCAAAAATCGATCTAATCTTTCTGCAATGCAGAAATCACCGACCCGACGATTGTTCCAGGTGAACTGACCATTGTTGGGTTTGATATCAACAATATTCAAGGTATTGATACTGTCACGAAGCAGCATTGCAGAGGGCTCCAACCTTCCAGTACCACCACGCTTCTCAGCCAACTCACAAATAGCATTGAAATCTCCACCCAAAATCCATGGGTGAAAAGGCAACATGCTACGAATAAGCCTGATATGGGACCACAGACCTTGTTTACCTTGAAAATCTGAAGGAGCATATATATTAGTAAACAAAATGACTTCCCCAGTCACAAAACTAGTAGCAATCATGGACATAGAGGATTTAGAAGAAATCCACCAAAGAGGTCGGATTCTTCGAGGATTCCATAAACATGCCAAACCCCCAGAAGCTCCATGAGCTCCAATGCACTGGCACTCCCCACTCCTCCACAACTTAGGTGCCAAGCCTTGCATATTCTCAACCGATAACTTAGTCTCTTGCAAAAATAAAACAATAGGACCTTGCCTTCTAACTAAACCCTGAACCGCTTTTTGTCTAGGGCCGCTGTTCAAGCCCTGAACATTCCATGACAGAACAATCATTTCAAAGGGCTTGAAAAAAGAGAATCTAGAGTCTTTATTGACCCTGACTCCACCAAATTCTTGCCTGCCAGTTTAATCTTTTCCACATCCTTTTTTTTCCCTGGTTTAGCAAATTTCTCTGCCCCACCCTTCTTAATATCCTTCTGCAAAATGCCCAATTTGAGAGGAGGCTTAAACTTCTTAGTCGGGTCTGAACCAGTGGTCTGTTGAGGAAGAGAAGAGTCCTTACCAGCTAATGAAACAACGGCCGAGGGTTCTAGCTCTTCTGACACCACCGGCAGTTGACTAGCTTCCATGTGCAGAGAGTCAACCCTTTGTGAATCCAAAGAAGAATCAAGAACCAAATCCTCCTGAGCTGAGCCCACAATCCCCTGATCTAAATTGATTAAACCTGGGTTTACCTCCTATTGGCCAAGCTCATCCAAAACCTCAAATCTGTTAAAGGTACCTTCATCCTTCCTTTCTTTAAAAGGCCTCTGTTGACCCCTATTTCAATTTCGAGCCTTGACCGGAGCAAAACCATCAGACGCACCCACCTCACTAGGAGAACTGCTTTTCCCCTTATCTGTTTCAGGAAGATTGCTAGCAGGTTGTGAAGGCTATTGCATAGGCTTATATCTTGGACATCTTCTCTGCAAATGGCCATATTCTCGACAGAGCCGACAACAAAAAGGAAGAGTTTCATAGTCTAATTGTTGCACCCAAGAATAAGTGCCCGCACACATATCTATTGCATTGGGCAGAGCCCTACTTAGATCAATCTCAACACAAATGTGTGCAAAAGTCATTACCTTTTTACCCAAAGTTTGCGATGAAGTCCCAACTGGTTTTCCCAGCACTGAAGCCAAAAGGTGCAGCACATCCTCTCGACAACACTCCACCGGGAACCTTGGAAGACGAACCCACACCGGTACACGATTTGGAAGCTCCTTGGCCGGGTTAAAGCCTGCATGCCATGGCTTGATAAACAACCCTACCTTATTATGAAAATAAGGGCCTCCCTCAAATACCCTATTGCGATCAGCAATGCAATTAAACGTAATCATGAAATAATTGCTCGCCAACAACATTATCTCCATTTCCCCCTCTGGCTCCCAAGTCCTCCGGGCCCAAACCTCCAAAAATTGCAAGGAAACCCTCATCCCCAAAAACTTACAATATAAGGAGTGATTTGAATAATACTCAACATCTTCAGCAATCATTTCAGACGAAACAACCAGTTTTGGCCTCTCCTTACACCTCTCGAGACAACCGTTAATCTTCGTGATCCATGGACCATTAGATAACCCCAAATCATCAATCCCCGTATTCTGAGCAAATAGATTGTTATCAAAGGTCTTCATCCCTTGACTTGAAAAATTCGAGCCTAATGCTGCCCGAAAGTCCAAGTGAGGGTTCCTCACTGACGTCTCACCCTTTGAGCAAGGCATCATGCCCAAGACAAAAAACACAAACCCCAAAGAAGGGTGGGGATATCCTCCCCTCACCCTTCCTCTTAGCTCCACCCAACACCAAAACCCACACCTTCAATCCTCTCCACCTGTGCAGCAGAGAGAAGAAACAAAAACCACGGGAAGAGAGCGCACTAGGCCTTCTTTGCCCCCAAAACGCCTCCACCCCACCGATAAGTCAACTCCACCACCAGATGGAACCCACTAACCAACATGCAAACACAGATAATTAACATGCAAGGGCTTTGCGCATGCAGCAAACCACGAGCAAAGGCCAAACGCAGTCAAAGGAAGGGAGAAACTTAACGCAGAAGAAGCCACCTGCGCCCAATCCCCACCAAAACGCAGAACACCCCACCCGCTTGCAAGGGAACACCAGAAACATAGAGGAAAGACAGAGCTAGGGCGTCGAAACCCTAGCTCCCTCGGTGCCTCCCAATTCGCCATAAACCAGGTTGATTGATCCAATTTTGTCACTGATATTCATTGATCTATTTGAAGAGGTAATTTTGTAGTAGCTTGGGAACCTTGTACTTATATGGTAAACTATATTTTCAATGTTATTGGTAGTGATGATCCCAACATTCACTTCAAATACATTGAAGTAGCAGCCAAAACTAGAAAAATCAAGGAGGTGGAATGTGTAACCAAAAAGTCAAACTTCTATGATGCTAAAAAGACAAAGACCTTTCTTATGGAAGCAAGACTTTGAGATGCTCATCCATTGATAAATGTTTGTGATCGGTTTCGATTTTTCCACCGTCATGTTCAGTAAAGCTTATTAGTCACAGGTATATGTAGAACATAGTTCTTAGTCCATACTAAGTATTCATGGTGTGAAGTTTGTAGAGGAGTCTTTCATAGGACCCTTAGGCTTCATTTTTCAAGTAGCTATTTCATGTTTTGGAGTTGTATAAGCAAACAATAGAGCATTGTAATCTAGTTTTCTTAGTCACAACATTGAGAAACACACTTTGTAACAAAATTTTCAAAGCAAAGACACATATTTTTGTCTTGTATATACTATAAGAACACCTTTTCTCAATAAAATTTTAATATTTCTCCTTCTTAATAGTTATTTCATTATGTGCAAATGAATGATTGATTATGTTTTTCTGTGTTTTATGTTTAAACCTCAAAAGCATTGTCTCATTTCCAACACTTTTAGGCAAAAATTAGTGAGGAAAAATAATTAAATAAACTACCAATTGACTAAATATACTACCAACTAACAAAAATCAGTGAATAAATATGACTAAATATACTACCAGTTGATTGAAATTAATGAATAAATATACTACCAATTGATAGAAATCAGTGAATAAGTATGACTAAATACCAAATTGATCAAATGACTAAATAAATGATTGGCAATAAACTACTAATGGTCACCTGACCAAGATCAGTGAATAATATGACTAAATATATGACTAAATCAATGACAAAAGTAACAACTAAATAAACTACCAAATCAATCAATCAAAACAACCAATAAATGACTAAAATCGGTTGTCATAAATTTGGTCATTTTATAAATGACTAGCAATAAACTATAATGGTCACATGACCAAGTTCAATCATTTATATATAGTTTTTAGTAGTTTTTTTAGTCATATATTGTTGTTTATGTACTAGTGATCTCAATGATAGGAAGTCCACTTCTGACTTTGTTTTTTGTCTTGGTTTTGGCCCCATTACATGGTCTTGCAAGAAGAAATCTCCTATTGCATTATCATCCATAGAGGTTGAGTATCATGCAATAGTTTTGGCTAGCCAGGAGGGTTTTTGGCTTCAACAGTCATTGATTGAGTTTGATTTTCTTCCTAATAGTCCCACTATTCTTTGGTGTGACAATCAGAGTGCCATTCACATTTCTTGCAATCCAGTGGAGCATCAACATACTAAGCACATAGAGATCCACATGCACTTCATACGACAGTTGATTCAGGATGGTTTTCTCACCATGGAGTACATGCCTACAAAGGAGCAAGTTGCAAACATCTTCACGAAACCTTTGGCATCACCACACTATCTTCACCTGCGATCGATGCTTGGGGTGAAGGAAGTTGTCCTTGGGAATTCTTCATGAGGCCTTCATGTTTTTTCATACATGCTTTCATCTCTTTTTGGAGTGGAGTTTTTCCCATGAGGTTTTCTCCATTTCTTCACCTTTTAGAGATCTTTAGTTGTTCTGGGTACCTCATCAGGCCTAATTGTCGGGGCCCATTCATGCTTTCTTTTCTTTCTATGTATTTATTTTTAGGGTTTTTAGCTACTCCCTAAGTTACACTTAAGGGGGGGTGTTAGAGTTATCATGTATTAAAGATTAATTAATTATTATTATAATTCTCATGCACTTAAGATAAACTTAGGTTTGCTTTATTAGTTAACTCAATTCTTTATTTATGTTAATTACAAAGCTAATAGTAGATCAATTTGTCTCATCACATAGGATGTTGACACTTGTCATGATCTAATCCCATTATCATTAGGGTTACTCTTATAAAGCATTCATTCTCTCTTGTAATTATTCATTTTGTAAGTATTTTCTTTTTGAGGAATAAAAAATCTTTGTTTTGCGGATCTCTTGAGTAGAAGGTGTTTTGTTTGTTGTTTGATCCTATGTCTCGTGTTATTCACAAATATAACACTTCACACACACATTCAATCCATCTTCAACCAAAGATACAATTAACATTCCTTCATCAAACTCTTCTTTCAACAAATCACTGTTTTGATTAGATTAACACTAGAAGGGCCAGTACCCATTCCAAAACAACCATTAAGGAAAATGAGGGGCCCACAAGAAGTGAAATTCCCAGCAAACTAAAGCAAAAACAAAAATATTAAAACATAAATAGTTTGACCAGAAAGTAGGAATAGAGAACACAAAAAAACCAACACATAACCACAAAACACCTATAGGTCTCCCAACAACTTGAGACCATTGATCGCCTTCCACTTCTAATCCACGAAGTGGAGCTTCTCCTCAAAAGATAGAGGACCTTTCTACACAGTCTGAGTATTCACTGTTGCATCTAGAGTCAAGCTATCCACCACCTTAACTTTCTTCTGCTTGTGACCATCATCACACTCTTCCTCAACCACCCGTTTCCCCTAGCCCTTCCTAATCTATTGCTCGAAGAGCTGAATGGTGAGGGCAGTGTTCTTCACGATCTCCTTACCATAATTTTTTATGACCTAGAGACACTAAGATATTTACAATTAAAAATCCTAGAAGTTGTTGTGAAAGTTTGTATGAAGAAGCCCATGGAAAAATAAAGGTAACCACCTCAAACTTTTCTCCACCATCTACTATCATATTTTATGAAAATAGCCTTAATCCTTTCAACATATAAAAGAATCTCAAAAATGGCTCTAGCAACATCTCTAAAAATGTTACAACCATATTAGAAAATAGGATTCTAAAGAGATTCTATTTATTGTATGTTTTACTTGCATCAAGTTACCTCCCCCAATATGCCCCCTTGAATTAACATGCCTATTTGAAATATTTGTGTCTTTCAAGAGTAGTATGCACATAACACCTAACCTTGCTAGGAATACACATGGCGTGAAGCAACAAATACGATGAAAATAATTGACATTCACAAAAATTTCCTATTATAATTAATGTATTATACTCTATAATGTGGTCTTTAGAGATTTCTTTTACTAATGAATTTGTTGTGTAAGTTTTATTTTGTATACTAATATTAAATGAGGCCCTTTACACATGGGTGATGTTAGTGAGATCTTACAATGATTTTTATTTTTATGCAATATATATAGAGTGGTTAAGGTTTAGGTTTTAATAAAAAACTTAATTTACTATATTTTATTGTTTAAAAAATAATAAATAAAAACACTAATAAAATAAAATTATTAATTATAGTCACGTGTAATAATTTTACTCAACACTAATGAATACTTTGTCTTGGATGGAGTAGAGTACTCAAGAGATAAGAGGGTGCCAACATATTTCACCAAACATACATTTTAGCAAAAAATTACAAATGGACTTGCTAGATTCGATTCATGTTTGAGGTTCAAGGTGACCAAACACTTAAAAAACTTCTCCACCATAAATATCACCTAACAAATGGCTCCTAATACTCTCATTGAAGACATTGTGGCTTTGATTTCATCATATCTCTTTATTAACTAAATAAGATTTACATAACTAAAAAGTGGAACAAAGAGAACATAACAGAGATGGAGAGATCAACAAGGAGAGTGAGATATATAAAAAGTGGAAGAAAGAGGTAGAGAGAGAGAATGGAAAATAGAGAATGAAATAAAATATATTATATATAGAGTAGAGAGGGAGAATGATAGAGAGAAAGAGAGAGAAAAAGAGAGAAATAGAGAAAAGACAACAAGAGAGAGAGATAAAGATAGACAAAGACAAAGACAGAGAAAGGAAGAGATAAAGTTAATGTAAGTGGTTAAACACTCAATCCAAAATTGTCACTTGTCCATCAGGTCACTAATCACACACACGACTTCATTTGCTTAACAACCCACCAATTGATCTAGGTATTACATGGCTATATGTAAAACAAGGGAAAAAATTGCTAATTATCCTTCCACAACTCTTTGATGTACCCACTGTGGACACTGAAAAATGTCTTGAGCCTGCAAACAACATTTTTACACTAATTTGCATATTTCCCACATAATTAAATAATTTGTAATTATTTAATTATTCCTTAATACCACTTCCTTCTATAATTAAATAATTTTATATTATTTAATTAATTCATTTTATCTTTATTATTCTAGATTAATTAAATTAATCTTATTTATTTAATTACGTCACTAATTAACTTATTTTCATCTATAATTAAATAAATTATTAGTTATTTAATCATTCGCTATCTTTTTCTTCCATAATTAAATGATTGTTTCTAGTTATTTAATTATTTATCATCTCCTTTCTTCTATAATTAAATACTTGTTTCTAATTATTTAATTATTTATCACCTCTTCTCATATATCATTAAATAATTGTTTCTAATTATTTAATAATTCATCCACTACCTCCTAAATTAAATTATTGTTGTAATTATTTAATTCATCTATCCCTATCCATCATTCGATTCATTTTTCCATGCCACAATAATTAATGACTCTCATTAATTATTGCTCCCTCAATCAATCTTTAACATTGATCATACTTCATCATGTCTTAATCCTCACTGTCCATCTAATTTGGATTCCTATAAAAGCAAGCTATCAATTTCACTTCAAGGTTAACCACAATATTCAATATTTTTCTATCACATCACTCATACCATTCATCTTGAGATCTTGCTATCAATCATCTACATTGAGCTTATTGCAAATATTGCACACTACATATATGAGAGCAAACAAGAAAATTTGAGAAGAGCAATGGAGAAGAATCAACTTTGTCATAAGAATTGAGGTATTATTGGTTTATTATTTAATTCTATTATTATCTTGTGCTTCATTTTTAGATTAAGGTCTCTATGGATTGAATTTAGGTAGTTTTGTGGTTGTTATTGATGATTCATGCTTTTCCCTCGATTTTCCTAGTTGACAAATTGGGGAACCCGACATGAAATAACCAAGTTTTTCCAAGAAGTGTGATGCATTTGTTCTATAGAACACTACAATTGTTCAGTCAAATGCCACATTCATCAAGCCTTGCAATGCATTTATCTGATGCATACGAGGTTTTCTGCACTACGTTCATCATCTGTGGCACTGCATTTGACTGTGGTTTTACAAATTTTAAATTTACTCAATTATTGCTATTTTTAATCATTTTACAAGGTTTTGATTACTTTTTTGGCATCCTAACAGTGAGCTTATTTTATTTGGGTTGTTAGATTTGGTGTATTTTGTCAAATTCTATGTGTTTTAGGGTTGGATCTGTTGCGCTATATTGACTTCATTCTGCACTGCATCCATCCATTGAAATCGTCAATTTATGTGTCACATTAGTGTACCACAATTGTTGGCTTTTGCATTGAATGTGATCAATTCTACACCACATTTCATTGTCAAGAAAAAATAGGGTGTAAAACTTTGTTTTCCATTTTTTTTCTTTTTGCATTCATTAGGGTAGAGCTTTTTGATTACTGATATCTAATTTCTAGTTGTGTACCAATCATTGGGAGAATACTTTGAACAAAACTACTAATACAATTTATTGCAAGCTCCCTTGTGTGTTTGTGTTTTTTAATTTAGGAACACTTGGAATTGGTGCATAAAAAGAACAATTGTCTTCTATGTCTTGTGCACTTGCACACATGTGAGTCAGTTCTCAAAAGCATGTTTATGTAAAGTATCCTCCCCAATGTGAATCTTGTGTGATGAGAAATAACAACATTGTTTTCTAAAGTATCATCTCCCATTACGCTATGTGAATCCTAGGTGATGAGAAATAGCAACAAAAGCTTTCCCTTTTTATTTTTATAGGGGTCATTCTTGGAAGCTCACCCCAAGGTTCAACCTCAAGTACATATCTCCAGTGGGCTATATAAAGGAGAAAAACCCAAAAGGCAACCTTAATCCACTTGTACCATAGGGGGTGGGCCTTTGTGGTCTTGGGTGATTCCAGACACGAGTTAGAGACCTTGGTCTCCCATTGCTACTATGTCATGGTGTTCGTAGGAGTTCCTCCACTACGAACCATTTGTTATTAGAAGCCTAAAACCTTTTGACCGTTAGTTTATATCAGTGCAACACAACAAGATCAATGTGTGAAGTTACTCACCATGTACTTTCTTGAGTTGAGTTATAATCTTTTTGGGTTGCTAGAAATATCTTCTCAAGAAGAGAAAGGTGTGCTTGTGGAATTTGTTGACAACCCTGTGTCACTGGGCATCTACTATCTTCTCTCATATAAGTATTTGACAATTATTCCTAATTGTTCAACTATCCAATCTTTCTAAGTATTTACCCCTTTAATGGAAGGTGGGCATGATATCTCTTAACAACCCACTTGAATAATTAGGTTGTGCTTGTATTCATATTGTCTTCTCTTGTGCGATACTAGTGACACCTTTGGGGATTAGGCTCTATGCCTTTTACCTAATAGTCAAAGAGTTAAATCAACCAAATCTATATTTTGAGTGTCTACTATGTTTTATGATTAAATCTAGAAACTTCCAAAAATGGAAAATTACTTAGAAATCATTGATTTAAGGTTAAAGATCAGCACACCACATCTATCAAAAACTAAACCATATCAATCAAATATAACAACACATTTGTTAAAAAGCCCTAGAAAATCCAGAAACCCACATTTGTTTATGCACTATAATTGACATGTTTTGCACCATAATTGTCTAATCCTAAACTGCATTTGTATATTTTAGCATCACATCTGTTGGGTTGTCCACCACATTTGTCAGATCATAAAATTTTGGGTCAATTCTTGAACATATAGATTTTGAGTCCCATTTTAGATAGTGACCATACATATAGGCTGGAGACTTGTTTAGTTTATCCATTTCTTTCAACACATTTACAATTTCCCTAGCTTAGCTTGCATCTCCTAGTTTAGCGTTTTCCATCTTAGGTCATACATAGTCATCTTTGAGTCTTGAAATTGGGAAACCTATCAGACCATTGATCAAACCAGAGTCATATAGTTGGAGTGTCTTGAACTTGTCATATTTTATCTCATCTTCAAGATGAGCCTTAAACTCATGAGTCTAGTTTAGGTTCACATTTATCCAATCATCATCCTAGTTCTTGTCCTTCTTGAGGTCTTGAAATTTTGATTTGTTACCTTGGTTCATCATTGTTTGCCAAACATCCTTTTTCAAGCTCCAAAGTCAAATATCCAAAAATCCCCAAAACATAGTCTAGTCTCATTGTCATTTTGCACCCTCATTCTTAGTTTGCAAACATCCCAAAAATATCAAAATCCAAAAAAGTAAAAAAATCAAAAAATCCAAAAAAATATCTTTGATTTCTTAGCTTTACCTTGGACTAGTGTTTTCATCCAAACCAAAAGTCTAAACCATCCCAATCCAAACTCATGACTGTGTCTTTATTTTACCTCGATCTTCTTCGTAGTCAAGTTGAATACCAATAAATCCTCAATATCAATTGTCAATACCAACCACCCACAGTCCTGAGTCAACCACTCATCTACCCCTCTTGCCAACAATCCATAAGCTCTAGCCATACATTCATGTACCCTCACTATCAAGAACTAGTTAACACAATTCACACGATTAATCCCAAACAAACATCCATTAGTCATCCTTATCCTAACCTTGATAAGGGAACCCAATCTTCCATCCAAAGCCTTCCTCCACACCAAACCATATCACAAAGCCATGTTATTATAGCCTCCACCTCTTCTTGCAATCCTTCATCCACTAAGCCATTGCCATCCACTCCATCCCATTCAACAAATCCATCCAAGAAAACCACATTTGTCGATGATATCCTAGGAAGCATATAAAAAAGGAATGCTCAACTCCAATGTGAAAACAAAGCTAGACAATCCAATCACATTGCTAATCCTACACCATCCAACCATATTTCACCATCATGCCCTCTATTTCCTACAAACGATCTTCCTCTTGGAACTCCATTATTTCCATGCTAAAATTTTGAGAATCATATCATTTTCTAAAATCATATTCCATTACCTAAACCATTGGATATATGTCAAGAGAAAAGTCCAAAGCATGGTGAAATAAAATCCAAGATAAATCAAGATCAAGTTACCCAAAAGGTCTCTATAGATCATTACGATATACAAGTTAAATCAATCCTTAATCATGATCCTATCTTGTTGCCTATGCATTAAAAATCACCTCTAGATGATCATAGCATTTGTGATAATCCAATCCTTGATCATGATCTTATCCTTAAGACCATCCAAGAAAATCTTCTATATTCTCATGATATCCAAGTTAATCCAATCTTTCATTAAGATCCAATCTCCAATGATGACAACCAAGATGAGCCTATCTTTTATCAAGGTCCTTGTTACCAAATTTCATTAACAGCTCAATTTGGTAGAGTTGAAACAGTTGATTGCATCAAAAGTGAAATTCACATAAACCATTGCACAAGGGAGTTTTCAAATGAAATTCAGATTCATTATGCAAATGTTCTTTACAACACAAAAGATTCACATAAGTTTGCATAATTTTGTTTTGTTTTATTCACTGTACAAGCAAGAATGATTGAATGTCCCACACAAGCCATGAGCATAATTGATTTAATACAACATAAAAGAAAGCTATACATCTGAAGATAAAATAAAGGAAAACATATGAAAAGAGATCATATCCTTCATTCCCTTAATGGCTGATTTTGGTGTTTGTCCTCTTATCTTCAACTTCTCTCATTCCTGATCTTCAGATGTACCTACAGATGATTGAAAGAATTGGTTGGAGCTCGGGACATGAAATCTCATCATATGTTTCATCAACATACATATAACCAACATCTATGATGCATTAAATCAGTTGAGCCATTATTAGATGTATGCAAGAAAGCCAAAACCAGATCATCACATGAGCATTGAGTTCCACTATTTCATCTAACTTGTTTGTTCACTTTGTAGATATAGGTGCATCTATCATTGCATCATTCATATGATTTGACATTTCAACATGTGGAGAAAATGGGCTCCCACAAGGGTTGAGCTCAGCATGCTGCCCTCTTGGATTTTAGGAGGGTTTGGAGTGTGTTTCAATCAATGAAAGTGACTTCAATCATGACAATCACTATAGGTTTTTAAGAAAGCATATCATCTATCATTGGATACATTATGATCAAAAAGCAACACATCATTAATGGAGACAGTAGGAATAAACATGCCAAGACTCAAGCATTTTTCTCTAATATCATTGTCATGGGACAACACAGTGCATACATCAAAAGAACAGTGAACAACCTTCATAATTATGCAAGTACAATGAAAGGAGCAAAAATCCACACTAATAGTATAGTGTTCCATGACAAACAACAAACATTGCATTGACAATGTTTCATGAATAGTAACAATGTGCACTCATCTTCAAAATGCGAGCATGGAAAGATTTATCAAAAGACATGGAGATTGCAATGCAAGTCAAGGTGTGAAAGAGCAAAGAATAGTTGGATCTCATAAGCCAATACAATAGTCAAGGTTGCAGAAGTGGTCATATATACATTAAGTTGTAGTTGCTCACAACAAAAAATTTAAAGTGCTTGAAGAATATAGAGAAGATAAAGGAAAACGCAAAGCGGTGATACAATACAATAAATTTAGTTTGGTTTCTTCAAGGAGAGAGTCGTGGCTTGTTACAAAAAACAAAACCCAGGGCAAGCATTAATAACCATGGCCATGAAATGAAAGGTGTGGGGCCAATCCAATGTAGAGGAGCTTTTTCTTCTAATCCTACTGTTACCCTCTAAATTTTTAAAACATGCAATTTCCCTCCTCTAAATTAGAATGGCCTTCATTCCATGCCTTTAATTTGTTCATAGTCGTGGTCCTTGCCAGTTTCATAACCTTCATCGCCCAACCTTGTGTTTTCATAACCAAGTCACAAGGTTCGTAAATTACATAACCCGACAACCCAATCCTTCTTCCTCTTCATCCTTGTCTAATGATTGGTGTATCAGAGGTTCTTGAAATCTTAGAACCTGCGACATGCAATTCTATGGTTCGGATTTTTTGTGACTTTCAACCAATCTCCTTGGTTTTTGAAATGCCACCAGCCCATTAAATTGCTTGTAAGACATATCGTGTGATTGTCTTTTTGGGAGTTACAAAATATGAGCTCAATCCTAAGGTCTACTCCTCAATCAATGATGCATTAATTAGACCTCTTAAATGGCAAGTGTAACATAGCTCATTAAGGTGACATCATGAATATTGATAGATTAAAGGTCATCATTACATACCGGTGTAATTAAATAAGCTTGTTTACAGAGAAAGGTGGCGGTACTAATGAGTCTGATTTTCTTATCGACCAAGGAAAATTCGAAATGGGGCTCCTTGCGACCAATAAAACATGGGATGATGAACCTATGCATGTCCTACAACCTGACTTGAATTGGCCTGAGGAAGAAAAAATTGAAAATATTTCCCAATTGCTCACACTTTCCTAGAAAGAAAAGACTGGTTACTCCCAATATCACAGGGTAATCACTGTCCTATAAGAAGAAGAGGAACACACCAAGATGCACAACCTTTTTATGGAGATACAACTGGCCGTGGAGAGCACTCCACCACCTACGACAATTTAATTTTCTTGCTTTGGCATCTTTTTGTAATGAGGCGTGATAACCCAATTTTGGTATAACATAATTGTTTCCTTTTAAGGTCACTTTCTTGAGAACGGTTACTTTAAAGACCGTTATGAATAGTTACATTACATTTTTGGTTTGGGAAATTATATAAAGACAAAAACTTTCAAAAAGAGGATAGCTATTTTGGAGGGGATAGGGGAAGTAGCTAGGTTATCTTTTCATGCAGTTTTGTTGTATAGAAATTTGGAGTCCGTGAACTCATGTTTTGGCAATGGAGAAATAAAGAAGATATTTTCAAATCTTTGAATTTCTTAATTTTTTCTTTAAATGGCAATGAACTGTGTTTCTTTGTGGTTATTCTCCAATATCATTCCGTTATAATGGATTGTATGTGCATTTAATTCTAAAACTTTGGATTTGGATTAAATTTCTTTTGAAAAGAGTCTATTGTTCTTTCTTTCCCTGAATATTGTCTATTGGTGTAGGGAGATGAAATTTGTGTCATTCACTTGCATTTACTTAATCTTAGGTTTGGCCTTTTGCATCTATTTCATGGTTATGGGTAGGTGTTAGTTGCCTTTTCTTATTTCTGGTAAAAAATGTACCATGTACTTCAATTTGTTGCAAATCATTCGAAGGTAGTCACGCCTTGTAAGCTAAGCAGAGAGCATTTGCAACAATTGTTGCAAGTGACTCAACTGTTGGTCAGGCTGTCACTGTTATGGGAAAATGGAGTATAAACTAAAGTGACAAATTTTTCAACCAAAAAATTTTTTGTGACTCCGTTGGGGAGGTAGAATTGAAGTGTCGACGTTTTCTCTCCTCAGAATTTCGAAGGTGCCTCCCCAAGGACGGAGGTTGGTGACTCTCCAAAATGGAATGTGCTCAGAAGTATTTTATCCCAGCAAAGACTCTTGTTTGATTTGATTTTCAAATTTGCATTATGGCATTGGTTTCTTCCCAACCATGGGGAAGTCACTTTGGACCTCTTTCTTTGCCACAATATTCACCATTGCCTGAAGGATCGAGGAAACATTTTCCTAAATTCAGTGGAGAAGGCTCTCAAGATGCAGAGGATCACATCCTGGCTTTCATAGTCGCTTGTGGCATTTTGGGGTTAAGTGAGGAAGATGTCTTTGT
>VDFB02061714.1:0-27549 GCA_007258455.2 Sequoia sempervirens | reverse complement strand
CCATGAATTCTAAGAGTGCTTCATCATTTTTTAATGTATCGAGAACTGGTGGTCCCCATTGGTCATAATCGATTAGTTGGGGGTAGACTAAGCGGATCTCATGATTTTGTGTATCTGGTTCAAAGGATATGGCACTAATCATACACAAAGTGGTATCTTCGAATAACCTAGATAGGTTGGATAAAAGATATCTTGTCCATGTACTAATATAGAGACTCGGTAGTAGAGAACAGCATGTTTACATAGGTATTGGGAAGTGCACTTGTACTAGGGTTGGTAGAGAAGAAACATTAGCTGACTCATGGGAGGACTTGACCACGTATGGTTATTCTCGGAGGGGTACATCCAAGACCAAGATTTGTTATAGGTCGCATCTCAGGCATGATTGGTATTAAGAGCCCATTGTCATTTTTCCCTAGTCTTTGATTTCGGTCATAGCCCATCGCAAGCATCATGTGTAGGCCTCTGCTTCTTTCATCCATTGGTAATTCAGGTGTCGTTCTTTCATCTCGATACAACATGTTTGATGGATCTGCTTCTATTACCTCATGGCCAAGGTCTCCCCACCTTGTGAATTCAGGATAATTTTGAGGATAGGTTTGTGATGAGGGAGCTTGATTTTCTTGTGGGCGTCCTCGTGATCTTGGAGATTGTGGTAACTCTCCTATCACAAAAGCATTATTAGGGAGCCTATAACTTCCACAACCATCCTCTTGGACGATGAGCTTGATATCGGATATGGTGGGAATGGCAGGTGTCTCTATCACAGAAGTGAGAATGGTGGGATCGATGTATGATGTTAGATGGGCCTCATCATTTTTGCAAGCACTTAGAGGATTTGTAATATTGGCTAAGGTTCTTGCGATTATGAAAATGGCCCGGGATCTCCATGGATGGTAACCTCTTGTCCATTATGTGTGAATTTCACACATTGGTGGAAGGTTGATGCTACGGCTTTCATTGCATGAATCCATGGGTGTCCCAGGAGGATATTGTATGGCAATTCGAGGTCCAAGACCTGACATGTGGTTTCCATGAGTGTTGGCCCTATTTGGATAGGGAGCTTAATTGTGCCCTGAGACACTCTTTCTTGGTCATCATATGCTCTTATTGTGATGCCCTTCCCTTTATCAATGGAATCTTCTAATATCTTTAATTGCTTGATGAGACTAAAAGAACAAATGTTCAAACCTACACCTCCATCCACCAAGACCCTTTTGATTTTGCTTTTGTTCACAATGACCTCCAAGTGAAGTGCACGATTGTGAGATGGTTGGGCAGGAAAATCTTGGTTAGAAAACGTAAGGAGATTAGGTGTTATGATATTTCCAACCATAGCTTGGAATTGTTCTGCATCGAGGTCTGCGGGGACGGTAGATGAGGCTAATGCTTCCTCAAGGATCTTTTTATGCGCTGATGAGATTTTTAACAACTCCATAATGGAGATGTGTGCTGGCATTCTTTTGAGTTGCTCTACAAAATTGTAGCTATACAAAATGGCACTTGATGTAGGGACTCTATTGGGTTGGGATGATCCTGCAATGGTGACTTTTCTGCCTCTTGTGGTGACTCCACAGTCTTCGGCATGGGCGCCTTTGATGGTGATGACCATGCATTTTTCATTGAGGTTGGAAATAACTATTTTGTATACATGATTTAAACTACCTTTTCCTTTATCCTTGTTATTCCCTTTGTTGCCATGATTTGGCATCAGATTCGTGTAGATTTTAAGATCCTGATTCCCAGTAGGTGCTTCCACATTTATGATTCTTTCGTCGATGAGATCCTGAATGATGTTCTTGAGTCTCATACAATTGTTTTTGGTGTGGCCTTTGATTTTTTGGAACTCACATAGTTTATTTTCATTGTACCAAGGAGGTTTGACATCAGGTTCTTGATAATTCTCAAATGTAGGAGCTTGAATGAGTTTTTCATCGATTAGCTTTTTCATGATGTCCTCAAGTGGTTCCTCCAAAGTAGTGTATTTTCATTTGGGGTATGTTTTGCATTGAGGTGGTCCTCTTTGGTCATTGAAATTATTGATGGTGGGATTATTGTTGGGTTGATATGTTGTGTGATGAGTGTTTTGGCGTTGTGGTTGGATTTGCGGTGCGGGTGTATTTTGGCGTGGACCACTAATGACCACCTTGGCATCGACGATGCCATCATTAGTGATGTTCTTGTTTCTCACCCATGTATGAGGTTTATCATTTTAATTTGATGGTGGGTGATTGTTTTGCGATTCGTGATATGATGTTGATTCGATGGGTTGGGTTGCAAGGGCTCTTTCGATGCTAAGTGCCTTGGAGATTAGTTGATCATAGGTGGTGATTCCCTGAACCTTGAGATGAAATGACAAGTAGCTTTCAAGGTTGGAAATGATTGTATAGACTTGTTGCTCTTCTGGCATGGTCCACTTGCTTCGATTGGCCTTGGATCGCCATCATTGAAGGAACGAAGCAAAAGATTCATTCTTCCCTTGTTTTAGAGCGTATAGTTCTTTGAGACTAACATCCATTGCAATGTTACCTGCATAGTTCTTAATGAATGCACTTGTAATCTCTTGGAATGTTCTAATGCCTATAGGTAAGTGAGAGAACCATTCTATAGTGGGACCTGCCAAGCTTCTAGGAAATAGCCACATCAGATACGTATCATCATATGCGACTTCCATGCAATGAACCTGGAATTTCTTGATGTGATCTTCAGGGTTTCCTGTCCCTCAATATTTGTCAAATTTGGGGATTTCAAATCCCTTAGGGAATGGTTTCATTTCTAAGCTCCTATCAAATGGATAGGGAGACAAGTTACTTTGCATTTTGGTTGTTCGCCTTGATTGAAGATTGAGCACTTGTTGTGAGAGCAACTTGAGTTGTGTTGTCACATCATCTTGTGGGTCAGGGGGTGGAATGGCCATGTTTTTGGGTATCATGATCATGGTTTGGATAGATGGATTGGTTGGTGCATTGTTCAATGGTATCGGTATGTTGTGGCGGGCGAAGTAGGCTTCTACTTGCTTTTGGATGAACAATGCTTGTTGTTGCTCTTGTTGTTCTTGTGCTAGGATTTGTGCTTGTTGTTGCACTTGTTGTTGTTCCAACAACGCTTGTTGTTGTGCTTGTTGTTGCGCTTGTTGCTATTCTAACAATGCTTGTTGTTCTGCTTGTTGTTGTTCCCACAATGCTTGTTGTTGGGCTGCCAATTCTACTGCCTCTTGCTGCTCTTGGTATTTCTTTAGTGCTTGTTGGTACGCTTGCAATTGCACTTCTTGTGCAAGAAGTTGTGCTTGTGCTTGTGCTTGTTGTGCTTGCGCTTGAGCTTGTGCTTGGGATTGTTCTTGTGTGGCTTGTTGCTGCAATAATAGTTATGCTTGAGCGACCCTTTGTTCTTGCAATGCTTGCACGACTTGGGCAGCTTGAGCGGCTTGTTGTTGTGGTGAATGGTGATGTTGTGTTGATTATTTGGTTGGTGGATGGTGTTGTCATGTTGATTGCGTGATTGGTGGATGGTGTTGTTGATGCGGTAAGTGGCGTTGTTGATGTGATTGGCCCTTGAGAGACCATGCTTTGCAATGTTGTGGGGGTGTTTGATGATGCTGCCATTGCTTGTGTGTTTGTCATTTGTTGTTGTGATGTCAACAATAAGTTTTGAGCATTTGGAAAAATGTTTTGATTCATGGTTGGGATAGCGGTTTGATTGATACTTGGTAGGGGAGGCAACCCCAAGCCAAGGAGTGATGTGGATGATAATGGTAGTGGTGGGATAGGTGGAAATGTGAGGGGGGTGAATCCTCACGAAAGTGTTGTGGTATCAAATATACCCCCTTGTCCAAACATATCCCCTTCTTCTTGTGGATTTGTGAGAAGAGGTGTTTGTGGTGCTCCGTGAAAAGATGTTGATGATGTGTCATAATGTAAAGTGAGAGGAACATTTTTGTGTAATGGATTATGGGGGATGTTTTGTTCCAAGGTGGTATTTTCATCCAAGTTTTGGTTATTCACAAGGGGATGTGATTGAAGTGCATTGAGGAATGTGTTTCCCTTGTTAACATTGGGTTGAGTTGGAGCAAATGATGTTGTGAGTTGCGGGATGTTTTGTGTGATGTTTTGAGATGGAGGTGTAGATGAAATGGGGATGGTGGATGAGATTGGTGGGAAAGATGTTTCCACTATAGTGCTCACATCAAAATCCGAAGGCAACTTGGCCCCTTGTTTTGCTAGTTCAAGCATGTACAACGAAGGGTTAAGTCTCATTATGATGTTGATGATTCTATGGTTGTCCGGATTTTAGAGCATTTCAGCTATTTTTTTGTGAGACATTCCAAAGGTATGATCCTCTCCATGGGTTTCCTCTCTTGGGTTTTGTGATGTTGGAAGGCTAATTGTGAGATTTCCATCCGCAATGGGATTCATTTCAGGAGTGGTTTGGATAAGATCACTTGAAGCTGGTGTTTCTTTGTTGGCTTCCATACTCTTCTTGTATTGAGATCTCATTTGAACCATAAAACAAGGATCAATCTTCGAGAATATGGGAGATGAATCTCTTGATTCCTTGGATTAATCTCTATTTTATGTCCCAAAGTGAAAGTTTTTAGGATGCTTTTAGGATCAAAAGTGATGATGATATGATGGTGATGTTTAAGGATGTTATGGATGTTTATGGGTGTTGTTTTTGGCTTTTGATAAATCTTGAATGAAATGCTAGGACTTTGGATTTTTGATTGGTTTGATTTTTTGGATTTTGAGATTTTGTCCTTGATCTTGATTTGTTTGATTTGGATTTTGAACAAAAAGGACCCTAAGATGTTTGATAATGATCTAAAGGATAGTTGTGTTCAAAGGATGATGATTTTTGGATATGTGAGTGAGAAGGATGCATCTACCCACACCTACCCAAACAAATGATTGTTTCACTAAGTATATGGAGAAGGATTCATCTACATACACTAAGCTAGACAAGATGATTTGGATGACTTTGACTAAGGATATGCAAAGGATGCATTTACACATTCATAACCAAAGGTGTTTTGATAAATGTTTTCAAGGACTTGGTCTCAATGATTTTGGTGTTTGCTTGATTTTGTCATAAAGCCTAGCACTTCAAGGATGATTTCAAGGTTTTTCAAAGGATGATTTGTGAGATGAATTTTGATGTTTTTGAAAGATGGATGAAAGAGGTTTGATTTGTTTTGATCCCTAGATGAACCTAAAAAGACCACTTTGTTTTCCTAGACCTAGGTATTGAAGAGCATGCATATGCTTCCTAAAGACCTTTGTAACAAAGGATTGATTTCATTTGAACTTTCATTTTTGGATTTTCAATGATTTTTGCTTTGGGATTTGGAGTCTTCAACACACATGAAAGTTCATTTTGCTTATCTTTGTTTAATGGCTTTATTTTACCAAAAACACTCTCTTTGGTTAAAGTTTCAAACTAAGATGTCCAATGTCTTAATTTCTTTAAACCCCACAAGATATTTTATGTGGAAATTCAATGAACTTAAGGCAAGGGTTTTCCTATTGTTTACTCAAGAAGACAAATTGAGGTATAATCCAATGCTTAGGAACCTCTAGGATGTGAATCCCAAGGGAAAGCAATAGCATATGGATTGAGTCAATGATATTTGTCTTCAAGAGGGTTTGAAATTTTGAGAATCATGTTGAATGTTTGTTTGCAAAATGTTTTCGAGTACAACACTGTGTTTTCAAACAAAGAACAATTACAAGCCCTATGGATGTGTAAGACAATATTTGTTGAATCCCCACTTGGACAAGTCCAGCTACGCCTATCTTTAGTGAATGGTTATATGCTTGACCGCACTGGCTCCCCTCCATGGCTCATTAACGTCAATCGGGGTAGCCAAGCATCAACACCCATGAAACTCCCATGGCATGTTTTCCATTTCTACTAAAGACCGTAAAAGTGTGGGGAGGCTTCAGAATGACCGTTCTTGCACCAACAAATAGATGAAGGATTTTGGAAAATTCTAGCACATGGGTTCTAGTAAGGACTTTCCATTCGTGGAGATTGACCCATACGACAAGAGTCCCCTTTCGGATCCATCTTATTGGAGCCAACTGCGTGATAATGGCGTTTAACCAATACCCACATTTATATCCCGGCTAGAAATACTCTTGGCTTTAGAGTGTTACCGGTTGAGTCGTTCCCTTGGGTGAGTACTTTTTCCCGAAGGTAGGTCCTCTAAGATAAACAAAAGCAAGCAGAGACACAATCCGTAACTCAATCGATCTTTGATGGCACAAAGAAAGAGAATGTACGTGAAAATACCCCTACTCACACTCACACAAGATGTTCAATTTCTAAGCCCAAATCGAAGTGTTTCAAAGCAATAAAATGTATTTTGAGTATTTCTCTTGCACCCTAGATCGCACGAAGCGCAAGGGGAGAGGATAAGCACTCAAAAGACAAAATCACACAATTCAAGCACTTGTTCATTTTATAGCCTTCAAAGCAATTGTGTGATTCGTTTTAAGCACCAAAATGAAGTGTGAGTTTTGATTGTTCAATTCTTAACCTCAAACAAAATCTAGTGAGTTTGTCCTAAGATTCATTTTAAGCCCTTTGCAATGAAAAATCAAATTGTTCTTTTTAGGCCCAAATGAAAATTAGTGTTCTAAAATGAAAAGATAAACAATTTCATGAATTAGTGTTGATCAAACACTTAAAGCATTTAAAAACACTTTGAGTTTTCAAAAAATTCTCCTCCTTTTGTTTTCCTTTGTACCTTGTGCCTTCGTTGTTCGTTTTGTACATTTTCGCCTTCGCTTTTCCTTCATTTGTACCTATAGAAAATTTACAAACAAGAGTTTAGGCAACTTTATATAATAAGTGATAAAAGTATACACAAGAAGTGTTAACCATTTGATGAAACCATTTTAACAAAATTGATAAGGAATTAACCCAATAACAAATGTTAATCCACACACACTTTTATAAAGGATACTTGTTTTCATAATTTTAAAACATCTCTTCAATGATTTTTTTAAATCCAAAACGACACATGATATCATATTTTACAATCTTCTATAGAAGTCAAACAACTTTGATTATTTGTTTCAACCTATAAAATCAATAAAATATCAGCAATGATAGAATTTTTATTGGAAAGCACCCTTATTCTTTCAAAAAGATATGCATTTGGTTATACACGCAATGTGCCTAACTACATTAATTGATTTTCAAGAAGAAAGCTATGCTAGCACATATTTCTATTCAGCAAATAAATGTACGTGGTAAATACTTGGTAAATACGTGATATCACATAGAGTAGCCAGTGAGTATTTGTTGATCCTCATTTACTGTGTAATCAATGGCTACCCTTCTACCCGAAATGTCTGCCTTATACCTTTGAGAATCAAATGCCTCAGATTTACATATTTATACCTGCTGATCCGTAGCAGGGTAGGAGACATCCTTAATACATAATGGAGATGGTTGTCAGTCTTTAATATTGTCCCTTCACTATTTTAAACAACTCGGACCAAAACATTTGACCATTGTCCTTGCAGGCATTCAATTATAAACAAGAAGTGATCATCATAGAAGACTAGTTTAAAATTGTCAGTTTAAAAAGAAAGAACCAAGTGTGAAGGCGCAGAGCATAACAACGGGAACCTACAGAGGAGCTGATAGGAGACAAGAATATTCATGAAAATCTCATGCGCGTCTTCCTACTACTACTAAGGTACTCCCTTTTACTCACCACCAATACCCTACACTTTCGACGTGTGTAGTCAGATACATGCAAGGCGTTAGAAAATTTGGCAAGTAATAAAAATCCAATTCAACATAATATATTTTAAATTAATTCCCTTTTTCTAAGTGTGTTTGGTCTTCTACAGGCAGAGACAAAAATCTTGTTCATGAGTTCTTTATGAAGGCCACTCAGCTTACTTTTAAATGCGCAATTCTGTGTGTAGCCGATGTCAGAGACAAATGATGCTTTTCCTACACAGAATTCAAATGCTGAATGCTATGGTCCTTGAGTCTAGGATGCTATGATTCCTCCATAATCAATAGTCACCAATCATCGCCATTCAAAAGTTAATAAATTCAATAAAGGACAGTTGTTTTGAATAGAGCTCAGGACCAAATAAGATGTGGTTAGGTATCGAGCCAAAGGATCTTCCAATACAAGCAACTGCAAGAGTAGAACCTAACCAATGTAAAATTATGAGTGATACTCACAATTGCAAAGATAAAACAATACTGTGGTATGTGGAAGATTAAATAAAATTCGTCAGACAATAGCATGCAAAGTATATGTGCTAGCTGCAATCCATTTTACTACTGTATTAGCATATATAGTGATGGAAAGAGACAGAGATAGTGACAACCATACATAGTTAATTGATGTGATTGAGAGTAAAAAGTAGTAGTTTCTTTGAGAAGACAAGATTGCTATCATATCAATCACAATCTTTTAAATGTTGACTCAAATAAACATTGGAAGCACTTAAAGTCATGCCATAGCCAATAGCAGGTGTAAGGACGCGCTGAAAGTCAAGTTGAAAAACTTCCCAAGTAAATGCAAATAGCAGGTGTAAAGCCGAATTCTCAATCTTTGCTAACATCAACCTATAGCTTTTAATCTCATGGAAAGCGTCTAGTATAGAATATGCAGTAGAAAGGAAACTTTAAATTAGAACAAAAGAAAAAGAAATGAATATTTTATTTGACTAAAGCAAACACTGCATCATGTAACTATGCGCGACTATCATAGAAATGATAAATGTTGCAGTGACCACCTAAAATTGTGTTGGAATGCAGGCACACTTTACTCCTTCCCTTGCTTGTCAGATAATAAGATCTTCTCATAGACAAAAATATATATTTCGTAAACAAAGAGAGATCCCACCAATCTAACACTAAAGGAAATGATCTTAATTCTTCAAAGAGCTATACTGCATGCTAGAGAATAGATATTATGTAACTGCTACGCTTGTGAAGAAAAAAACAAAATATCACTTCAAAGAAAAACTTGGGAATTTCACTTGAGGCCCAAAGTAAGAAATTCAAAGTTAATCTATTTTGACATCCAAGGCCCTCCTTCTAGCGCCAAATGTAAGTTCCTTTAAAAATCTGCAAACACTAATTTCAAACAAGGGTTAGCACCTACAAATCCCTCAAGAAACACTCCTATGAAATACCTTGCAAATGCTTTAAAAAATGCAACAAATGATGAAATAAAACTAAAAGCATTATAAAAGCAACCACAAATTACCTATTCCATAGTGGATTGGTGTCACATGTGCTAGTGACCCTTTCCCAACCCTTGATCAATAGCTAAAATGATGATGTATTGCAATGAAGATGAAGAACAAGATTATTTCTCAAACCAAGAGAGTAACCTTGCATAAAATTGTGGATGCATGAATGAGAATGAAGGCCCTATTTTATAGATTTTCTTGATGATAGATTGGCCAAGATGGTGAATGTGGGACTAAAGATCCTCTAATGAGAAGATGACACTTGTCAAATGATTATAGGTCAATGGTTGTGCAAGATTTGGGAAGAGTGCCCATGAGAGGAAGAATTTGAATTTGAATTTGCAATAAATTTTGAGAGGGGGACAAGAAAAATAACAATAAATGCAATGTTTGACTTGTCATGTTGAGGGAAAATGAGGGTTTTTTAATAAATCAATAAAATTGATTTATTTGTGCAAGTGGAGATATCTAGAGAATGCAAGTGGGTGAGATTAGTATTTAATCAGGGTTAGATTAAATAGATGATGATTATGCTGATTTAATGCTGATTAGGTGAGTTGACTTTTAGGACTTTGATATTTGATTTATTTGAGTTAGAAAATGATGGAATATGATTTAGGATTTGATTTAAATAGATTTTTGATTTATTAAAAGGTTGATGATAATGTTTATTTGATTTTAAATAAATGATCCTAGGAGATGAAATTACCTAATGAATGGATGAAAGTGCACCTGATTAATTGACGAATGGTCCTAATGCGACATCTAATTTGACTGAATCCGATCGAATGTATAATGTTAATTTTGCATGTCTACACTTAGTCCACCTAGGAATCTGAGGAAATTCAGGATACGAATCTATAACTTTTTGTCTACACTCTCCTTCCTAATAGGTGTTTGGTTCAGATTTTGCAAAAAATGGGCTAAAAGATGTCTCCAAGCTTCAATCAGGGATTTTTTGACTTGAATGACTTTGATGGATTGTTGACCACTTTTTGACTCCAAACTATTTGAAAAAATTTCATACAGGACCTGCAAACACACATGCAAAGATGAAAAAATGGGTCCAGTGTTAGAGAATAGGGGTTTTCCTTGTTCAAACCCCAATTTGGTATTCAAACCCTATAAAATGAAATGAAATAGAAATAGGATGATGAATAAAAAACATGCAATTTCATAAACTCACCAAACCCTTGTTGTTTAAATCCGAAGATATGTAATGAAGTGCTCCAATGGATTACTTGATCATGCTTAGAGTGCTTGAATGCTTGGGAATTGCTTGATTGATTAAGTGAAAGAATGCTTGAATGAATGTGGGTTAAAATGAGGGGAAAAACCCTTTATTTATACTTGATTTTATAATATTTCTTGAAAATAACACATCACAAGCCGACCTCAAGAATAAGAGAATATATTCTTGCTAGAAAATTAAATTTATTTTGATTTTGTGCCTAGTGGGACTAAGTCGCCCTAGGTGGCAACTTAGTCCCACCAGTGAAATTTTACTAGGTGTTGGGGATTGAATTGTATTTAATGAGGTTTAACAGGAATATTCTAAAAAATATACTTAAGTATGGCCGAAAAGTGCATTAAGGGGTATTTTAAACATAAGAAAGCGTTAATTTATTGATGACAAGTCTAGAAAAGTGTGAGAGTTTGTTACAACACTTTACAAAACTTTTAAATAAGACTTGGTAAGTGATAAAAATGGGTTTTTTAAGTGAATTATAATGAAAGGGTCCTAGAAAAATGTGAAAGTGGGTTACAACACTTCACAACACTTTTACAAGACATCCAAGAATTCTTAATGATTCACAAGGGTCCAAGTGTTGAAATATGGCTTCTAGTGTTGTCAGTGATGGCAACCTAAGTCATTATTCTGGTCTATAGATCAAGATTTGTTCATACCAACAGGCAGAGTAAATAACAAAGTTTTACCAGAAGTGAAAATGAAGAACAAGGTATCTGCTTAGTATGTTGATTTGTATGCTTCATCTGATTATCATTTTGAGTTGTGGATCTCGAGGAAAGTTGTTAAGTATCTATTTTATCTTATTGTTAAGTTTTATGATGTTGCATCAATCGATGGTTAAGCTAGGAGATCTGGTAGAATGAATTTTTGTTTATTAGCTCATGGTGGCAGACTTAGTGAATATTGCTTTCACGAATGGATAAGGAGTAATTGTTTAAATGTTTATGTGTTCGATCATTTTTATTTGGGGCCAGAGCATAGCATTAGCCAACCTTGATTGGTACAAATCAAACATTTAATGTGGATTGAGCCGACTATTAGGAAATATTTTTATTGTGCTAAAGCTAACATATAGTGATTGAATTCTTGCTAGCAGATATATATAAGAGATCTATTAATTCATTTTGAAGTGCAAGTGGTGCATGTTCAAAATGTGTGAATATCAGAAGGGTTATTAAGTGATTTAGCATAGTTTCACTTGTGTAGAAGATGATTTTTGTGAACCGAATTAAGGTAGAGCAGAGTGAAGTGCATAATCAGATAAAAGGTTTAGAATATGATCTATGAGCCTCACCGAAATTGATACCAAGAATTTGTAGATGCTACTTTCATAGTTCAACTTTTTGTTGTAATCCAAATATATTGTATGGTAGTGAACCTTCCTAATTTTGATTAGTGAGCTCTAGGTAGTGTGCTTGAATGCATGTGCATTCCCCTTTTTATACTTTTAAAAAAGTATAAATTGTGGATTAACCTCCATCGTAGTTTTTCCCCTGACAGGGTTTCCATGTAAAAATCTTGGTGTTATGGTGTTTTGATTGTTTCCTTCTTTTGCTTGCATCTATTCTTCTATTGAAATGCTATAAATGGTTTAAGATCTGAATTAAAATTTAGATATTGTTGAACACTGATTCACCCCCCCTCTCAGTGTTCCTTGAGCCCAACAATTGGTATTAGAGCAAGGTTCCTGTGAAGAAGTTTAATAGCTTGAGGTGGATCTTGGAATGCAATAGAATCTGGTGGTCTTCAATAATAGCTTTTGGTGGAACTTGATGATCTTGATCAATCTAAAGTAGAAGTCCTAGAATTAAAAGAAAATATGGAGGATGCTAAAAAGTTCATTCAATCATTGAAGGATAAAATCAATTACTCAAGAGAAAAGAGGAAGGAACTATGTGATCAGTTGAAGTACAAAGAAAGTAAAAGCTTGGAAGATGTTCACTTGAATCAGACCTTAAAAGAAATAACTGACGAATGTGAAAAGCTTTCTAGAGACAATGTTGCTCTAAAGCTTGAGATGGAATCTATGGTGATGAGGAAAACTAAGGAGATTGAAGAAATGAGGAAGAATGAGGAGAATTTGGCCTGATCCTTAAAAGAAAGATCTAAAGAATGCAATACTATTAATAGTGGATTCATTCAGTTGGAGATTGAACTGCAACAATCTAGAAATAATGAAAAATAACTTGTAAGATAGATCTAGTTATTCTTAGAGATGAACTCACTAATGCAAATGAATACAAGGAGAAATTTAAGACCAATTATACTAAGCTTGATGAGCCGAGTAAAGGTTAGAAGGATGCAAATGACAAGTGAGGTCTTGGATATGAGAAGGGAGAAAGTTTCAGATCTGAACATAAATATTATAGACAAAGAAATCAAATGAACAAAGGCAGAAGGTATCTAGTAAGACAACCCAATGCTCAAAATTTTAATGGTAACTTATTTGATTGTAATAAGTTTGGTCATATGGCTTCTCAGTGTAGAAGTAAAATGAATTCAAGTAGTCCATCATTTCCCAGTCAGTGTTTCAGTTGTAATAATTTTTGTCACAAATCAATTGAATGCAAAAGTATGTCTATCAGTGTAAGGAGTGTTAAATGCTACACCTGTAGAAGATTTGGGAATGTTGCTAATCAATGTAGATGATGAGTTAATCAATGGAATGAGTGGTCTAGAAAAAGAAATCCTGTGTGTTACAACTACAATAGATTTGGTCACATTGCAAGATTTTGTAGAAATAGAAACATGGATAGAAGAGGTCTGGTATACAAAGGAATAATTTCACAAAAATATGATAAAGGAAAAGAGAAATTGACTGTTGAAAAGATAAGAGATCAGATGAAGAAAACATGGGTAAGGAAGAGTGAATGTGATGAAGGAAATAATCGCACACCAAAAGTAGTTTCTAGTAATTCCTCTAGAAATTGATCTTAGGCCATGTAATTTTATCTGGATTTGATCGAGAGGACACTAAGTACTTATTTTGTGCACAATAACATTGGTTTGGAGAGTTTACAGAATGTGTTTCCTAAAGAGATGATTGAATGCATTAAGGAACCCATGGTCTCTGATTTAGAGGACAAAAAAGAGGGAGAAATAATTCTACATCTGGAAAAGCAGTTTAGGCTATCTCTTACCAAATAAAAAAGGAAAATGAATGTATTGAGGCAATGCATAAATACAACCAATAACATCTACAAATATTGTCTTCGTTGGCCTCATGCAGTTGGGAAATACAAAGATAAGTTGGAGAAGATTGAATCTGAGCTGAACAAGATTGGTCAAGATTATAACATGTTTCAGGATCAGGATAGCATATTCAAGAAAAGGATTCAAGAATTGTAGTCTAAGCATACAAAAGTTCTTTTCACTAGAAACAACCTTGTGGACACCTTTTGGAAAGTGAAGGATTTAACTAAATGCAGATTGGAGTAGTTGATTGAGGTTATGAGGAAAGGAGAGAAATTAGAAGAGGCAATCACAATTCTATAATCTCTCATGTGGATTATCAACCAAACATCTGATAACAACTTGATCTTAATCATTGGGATTTCAGTAGAAGCTTGGAGAAAATTTCTTCCAGAAATGAGTACAAGATAATTTTTTGACTCGAGTAGCAGGTGTATTTCTTCAAATTCTAATCCAATTTTGAATTAGAAAAGGGGGAGATCCAAAATATGTTTTTCGTTGGTGGGTATGTGCAGGATCATGATGGGCCAAAAAGTGCGATATGATGGGTTTTTGTAGGGTATGTGACTGACGACTTTTTTTTACCAAAATTGATAAAATGAAAAAGGGTTTTTAAAGGAGATTCTCATCTTTCCACCAATATAAATTATGCTTTACTTTGAATTTAATAAATAATAATTATTTATTTTCTATTTGAATTACAACTAAAGTCCTTATTGATAGGGTAATTGAAATTTTTATAGCTTTCAAATGGTATCACATTTTTGAATCCAAAACATGTGTCACATTCTATGCTTCACATACTATAGGATTAAAAAGAAATGAATTTCATGAAGTTTGACCAAGTTAAGGTGGTTAGACAAAAGTTTTTATTTTTTAAAATTTGTAATAAAAATTCATAATTAATTATTTACTTGGAAGAAAATTACAAAAGAATATGCATCACATTGGGACATGAGTCCTCTACTTATATATAAATATTATAAGAAAATATTATCATTTTATTGTGGTTAGGTGGTTAGACAGACACCTACTTATTTTTTCCCTGAAATTCAAGTACTACTGTATTGAAATTTCAAATTTTTACCAAATAGATTTTAGTTAAAAATAAATAAACCTAGTAGTTTAGAAACTATATTCAATTTTATACAAGTTCTATTCTTACATATTTTTGAAATAATATAGATAACTTATTCAAATTTTTACGTCAAGTTGCCTAACTCATATTTTTTTGAATTTTTTGCCACTTAAGGGCCTATTTTTTCCATGATGTTCCTACACATACCATGGTGCAAAAGGGGGAGAGAGAGCAATGAAAAATACTTATCATTCTCAGGGGGAGTTGTGTTTTGAAATTTTGAAATTTTGAACTCTGGCAACATAAAGGGGAAGATTGTTGGAAAATGGCTTCTAGTGTTGTCATTGATGGCAACCTAAGTCATTATTCTCATCCCCAGATCAAGATTTGTTTATACTGGTAGGCAGAGTAAATAATAGAGTTTTACCATAAGTGAAAATGAAGAACAGGGTATTTGGTTAGTATGTCAATATGTATGCTTCACCGGATTATCATTTTGAGTTGTGGATCTTGGGGAAAGTTGTTAGGTATCTATTTTATCCTATTGTTAAGTTTTGTGATGTTGCATCAATCAATGGTTAAGTTAGGAGTTCCAACGGAATGATTTTCTATTTATTAGCTCATGGTGGCCAACTCAGTGAATATGGCTTGTCGCGGATGTATAAGGAGTAATTGTTTAACTATTTATGTGTTTGAGCATTTTGATTTGGGGCCACAACATAGCATTAGCCGACCTTGATGGGTACGCATCAAACATTTAATGTGGATTGAGCCGACTATTGGAAAATATTTTTATTGTGTTGAAGTTGACATATAGTGATTGAATTCGTGCTAACTAGTGGATATATATAAGAGATCGATTAATTCATTTTGAAGTGCGAGTTGGTGCATGTTCAAAATGTGTGAATAGTAGAAGGGTTGCTGAGTGATTTGGCACAGTTTCACTTGTGTAGAAGAGTATTTTTGTGAAGCGAATTAAGGCAGAGCAGAGTGAAGTGCAAAATCAGATAGAAGGTTCAGAATCTAATCTATGATCCTCACCGAAACTGATACTAGGCATTTATAGATGCTACTTTCTTAGTTCAAGTTTTTGTTGTAATCCAAATATATTGTATGGCAGTGATCCTTCCTAATTTTGAGCAGTGAGCTCTAGACAGTGTGCCTGAATGCATGTGCATTCCCCTTTTTCTTCATACCTTTAATAGAGTATAAATTATGGATTAATCTCCATCGTGGTTTTTCCCCTAATAGGGTTTCCACGTAAAAATCTTTGTGTTATGGTGTTTTGATTGTTTCCTTCTTGTGCTTGCATATTTACTTGTGTTGAAATGTTGTAAATGGTTTAAGATCTAAATTGAAATTTAAATATTGTGGAACACTAATTCATCCTCCCTCTCAGTGTTCCTTGAGCAAACACCAAGACCTAATTTGGATGTATTGGCCACATTACAACATAAAATCTAAGCAAAATCAAGCCAAAATCCACTAGGAAGGCCCAAACATGAGAAAAAGTAGAAGGGTTACTTTTTTTGTGTCCACAAAGCAATTCAAAAATGAAAATGAATAGTTGAATAAGGTTGAGGTGAAGCTAAAGATTTTAGAGAATAATGAAGAGAATAGAATGTATGGAAAACAACATGAGGTGGATGACGAAGTGAAGTATGAAGAAGAAGAATGTGATTTCTTTAATATGTTTGTTTCATGTACAGGTAAAGAAGACAAAGTGGATGAAAGAGAATATAAAACTCCAATTGCAGTCAAAGCTAAAGTTCAAATGAGGAGACAAACATAAAAGCATGGATATGTAGCCCCTAGTTTCCCTTGGCTCAAGAAGAATGTTGTTGGACCAAAAAACATGAGTGTACCAATTGATACAACTATAGTTGACATCCAAAAAAAAACAAATGCACACATGGAAAGGAACTATAAGATAAGAAAGAAGATTCCTATTTGAGATGGAACTCAAATCTTCTCTCTCTAGGGAGTATGGTGTAGGAGCACCTTTGATGCAATTTTGGTTATATTGTGAAACTTTGGTTTTTGCTTTTGTGTCATAGAAAAAGGTACCCTTTGCTTGGCATGGGAATATTTCATGATAAATTGACTTAATGAGGCCTTGATTCAAGTGTTGTGAGGCATTTTATGTATCCACACTAGATCTTGGACCCTTGCAAATTGAATAAAATGCATTTAATTATGTGTTGTGAAGCTGTTGTGAAGTGTTGTAACACATTCTACACTCTTCTAGACTCTTTTTATTATAATTCATTAAAATATACCTTTTTATTCATCATCAAATCCTATTTTGAAGTGTTGTAAAATATTGTAACAACATTTCACACTTTTCTAGGCATAATTTCACTATTTACACCTCTCTTATGCTTTATTTAGCTCCTTTATGCCCTCGTATGGCTTAATTAAGTGTATATTTTAATGTAAACCTAACAAAAAACATTAAATGTGACTTAATTCGCAATACCCATTTTCAAGCTCAAGGTGGGACGCATTCACCATGGGTGGCGAATGAGTCCCTCTTGGCTCCATTTTCAAAATATTTCAAAATTCCTTCCAGGTTTTTATTAAAAATTACTTAATGTCAGCCTGTGATGAGGTATCAATGGGTTACTAAGGAACAAGTGTGTATAAATAAGTGTTTTTCTCCTCATTTTTACATCCTCTACAATCTCCTAACCTCTTATCATTCATTATTCATTATTCATTCATCAATCTTCTCTCTCAATTTAAGAAACTTAGGGTTTTATCATTTCAAGGCATTAAGACATCAATTTTAAGAATTTCAAAGGGGATATCCTCCATGTTTTACTACAGATTTTCAAGATCTTGAACATCATGGAAAGTTAATCAACTCCATTATTGCATGTTTCATTCCTTTCTTTCATCATTTTTATTTAATTACCTAAAAGGGGTTTGACCAAGGAAAACTCCCATGCCCTATCATCCAACATTTATTCTTCTCTTCTTGTGTGTTTGTAGATTTAGGACTCTTGGAAGCTTGTAAATCATTTAAGATCAAGTTTCAAGGCTATTCAAGTCTTCTCTTCATCCAATAAGTCAAAATATCAACAAAAAGTGACTTTTGAACCCGAGTCCAACAATTTCATAAGCAAACACCTGTAGAAAGCCAAAGTGTAGATCAAAAGCTCTGGAATCCACTCTTGAATATTCAAAAATTCAAAAGTGATGAATGACTCCCACTCTAGGGTAAATTTTTAGTTTTATGCATATTTTAGTACCCCTTTGTCAGAAATAGGTTCTGACTCAGTTTTGCAAAATTGGGACTAATTCACCCAGAATGGCCAATGAGTCTCACCAAGCCTAAAAATCAATGTCAATAGCATTCCATTATCTAATTATAGTCTTCATCCACATTCTAGGGGCACACTTTTATTTTGGTTCAGTTCTGTTAAGTTTTGCATTCATTTCTAGTTCATTGTTGCATTTCACGATGTGTTTTCAAACAAGTCACATTTCTTAGGTTTTTCATACTTTAATCAATCAATCTTATTAATTAGTTGCATCTATATCACTAAATTTAGACATAATTTCATCATACACATCTTAATTTGAGTGAACTAGTTAGCATTTTTGGCCTATCTCTCTCCTTTTAGGTGAAAAATCCTAGAAGAGTTAGGGAGTATTTTGGTTCCAAAAATCTATGGTTCATTTTGGTGAACCTAATTTTCAAACACTTTCTTTTCTAATTTTGGATTCCTTCATCATACACCTAGCTTGCATTGATCTTGCATTAGGAATTACATGCTAGGTTTCACATTTTGCATTCATAGAAAAGTGCATTTAGGTTGCATTGTTGGCATATAAATTCATTTAAATTTTCTGAAATTCTACATTTTTAACCTAGGTTTGCATCATAGCACTTAGAAACCATCAAAATCTCTCAATTTTTTTTTAAAACTATGAAAAAAAATTCCATACTAGGACTCATTTGCCACTGTGGGCGAATCAGTCCCTTCTAACCCCTGAAACTGTCTTTTACAGAGCTGAAAACCCCTATTTTTAGGCTTCTATTTGGTGCCATTTCATACCTATATCAGTTGGCTGCATTTTTTTATCATACATTTCATCAAATCTAGCTTAAATTATCTCATTTCATGCATGCTTTAAATTTCACATTTTCATTCTCATATTGTTACATATCATAATCAGTCAATTATTATTTAAAAATTGCATTTCATTTTAGTCTTGTACATTGCATTTTGAGTTAGGATATATTTTTATTTCACCATGTTAGTTTCAATCTTTTTCCAAATTTGCATAGAAAAAGCTAGTTAACAAGCATTCTAGTCCTTCATTCAATGCATTCCCTAGTTATGATAGTCTCTTAGCACAAGAGAATGAAAATGCAAACACTTGTCTTAAACTTACACTCCCCATCTCTCCTACTTGTGCGGATGATGTCTTAGAAGGAAATACAAATGTAGATAACCATGATTATCATAATTTTACTTCTCCTAATACCTCTCCTTTTAGCATGACGAAGGTATCTTGGCGAAAGAACGTACAATCATTGAGCATCATGAAGGTCTTGTTTGTCCTTCTCCTCATGACCCTTGGGAAGATAGTATAACAATACACAATGAATGCATTGCCACCACTTTACCTAGTCTTCATTAATCTCCCAACACCTCCCCTATTTGTGACATCTCTTTTGTGAATAATCATGACAAACACATTGGTGAGGAGGATATGTTGGTTGAGATTTATAACATTATTTCTCTCCTTCCTAATGTTCCTAACAATTGGAAGGGCCTATTGAGAAATAATATCCAATCATTGACACACATGAAAATCATAATTTTCCTTACCTTGATCTCACCCCTATTTTTTATGAAGCTTCTTTACAACATTTAACCATGACATGTGATGCACTTCTTGATTGTCACTTTCCTAAAAGCTCTCCTACAAGGGTAGATGTTGTGACACAAGACAATGAGATTAAGGACAACAATCAAATTTCCCCCTCTACTAATATCTCTCTTATTAGTGAAGAATATATTATAGTGTTACACAATCCAATCAATGAGAATCATGAGAATCTTATGTGCCAACATATCCTAGAACAAGACAATTCAACCATGGATAGCTCCCTTATGATGACAACATTTTGGAGGAACCAATCCTTGAAAATCAAGAGCATTTGTATTTTAGTTCTCCTAAAAACTCTCCTCTTAGGAAGAATATTATGGTTCAAGCAAATGATATGTCTTACTTAGGGATACATCAAACCAAGACCACTGAGGTTATGAATGTGCAAGTGTCCATTAGATCCCCTTTGATCAATGAACCACTTACATACCCTATGCTACATCCAAAGAATCCTCTAATTCTTTACCCACCATCACACATGTAACAAACTCAACACCAACCCAAACTCATCCTTTACCCACCTAAGCATAAGGGTATGTGTAGGATCATCATGGAAAAAACGGACCCTTAAGTGGCAAAAAATTGAAAAAAATCAGAGTTAGGAAACTTCGTGTAAAAATTTGATTAAGTTTTCTATATTATTTCAAAAATATGTAAGAATAGAATCTATAGAAAATTTAATGTAGTTTCTAAACTACTAGGTTTGTTTAAAAAAAAAAAACATCTATTTGGTGAAAATTTGAAATTTCAATGCAATAGTACTTAAATTTCAAGGAAAAAAATAAGCAGTGTTTGTCCGACCACCCTAACTTTATAAAAAATGATAATATTTTTTATAAGATTTTAGATATAAGTAGAGGACTCATGTCTCAATGTGATGCATATTTTTTTGTAATTTTTTTCCAAGTAAATAATTAATAATGAATTTTTTATTATAAATTTTAAAAAATATAAAAAACTTGTATGTTTGACCACCTTAACTTGGTCAAAACTTCATGAAATTCAATTTTTATTTTTTTAATCCTATAGAATGTGACGCATGTTGTGGTTTCAAAAAATGTGATATTGTTTGATAGCTATAGATTTTTTTAGACAGCCCATCAATCAGGACTTTGGCCGTAATTTGAATATAAAATGAATAATAATTACTTATTAAATTCAAAGTAATGCATAATTTATATTGGTGGAAAGCTGAGAATCTCCTTTAAAAAACCTTTTCATTTCATCAATTTTGGGTAAAAAAAAAGTCATCAGCCACATACCTATCATATTGCCACTTTTTGGCTCATCATGATCCTGCACATACCCATAATGTTTCATATGAGTTATAATGACATTGCTCACATATTTGAAAAAGTGTATACAATCAAGGTGAACCTTGAACCTGAAAGACTTATGAAGCAACTTGAAAAAGGATGTGAAGCTAGAGAACAAAGTATCCATGCCCCTCTAGAGCTTAAAACAAATACACCCAATCATGGTCTTGTTGATTGTCCTTTCATAGAAATCAACCCATCCAACAAATATTCACTCAACATCAATACTATCACACAAGAATCTTCCAAGACTCTTCCTTATCCACATAAATAACATTAGTTGTTTCTCCTTGCCATGCAATAGTTGTAGGATCATAGCATACTCACTATTGCATGTTTTGTATCCATTGCAAGGGGCAACATACCACCATCCCTTTTAGGATCACCCTTGTCCTACAATCAGTGGGGGCAAAGGGATAGAAAATCTTATCCCCGTATGTCACTTGGGATGTGGATAGCATGTCTTAAGATTGATTCGCATGTGAAATGCTCCCTTTCCTCGTGACACAACTTATCAAAAACATATGACTTGGCATAGGCCTTTTCGAATACGATGTCCTAGTATCTTATACTTTAAAGAAATTTCTCACAATAATGGTGTTAGCAACTACTTTAAAGTGGGGGCATACATAGACAACACTTTTTTGAAACTTTCATGGAATCATTTACTTTTTCTTGTGGCGTGTCCTCTCCTTGATGGTGTCATTGGGTTTGATGCCTTTCAAGAGTGTGCAATCAACTAAAGTGGCTTGATGTGAATGAGACATCCCATGGATAATGATCAAACAACCCTAATTTGTCCTCTCTTGGAGACATTAGGCACAATTCTCCCTAAGAAGAAGACCTTGCATGAACAAAGAAAAATACCTTTGAACAAAAAATTTACATGATATTCAAAAACATTTACAAAAGAATTACATTGTCATGCCTTATCAATGTTATCAGGAGCTTAAATTTGGTATGGTTTGTATAATGGGAAGCTGACACATTGGCATGAATTTCTCATTATATGGTGGGAAGCTAACACACTGCCATTACTTTCTCACTAAACCACTTCTTTAGGATATCTCACCCCATGGACGACCTGATGTTCTGTGGCCCTAGAGTGAGTGCATCTTTTTCACCCCATTCTTCTTTCCTTTAGTTCTTTCCATTGCATGATTATGTATCTTGTTGGTTTGACTGAGGATCTTGGATCCTAGGGGCTTGACTACCTTCTTGATCTTTTTCATTCTTTGTCATCTGTGTCTAAACATTTTGATCTCTCTTGAATGTCTACTTTAGTGTGAGTTTGAAGCGAGTTCATCCTCTCACTAAAGTTGGGGCTAAATGTGCCCTAGAAAAATGTACCCTTTGCTTGACATAGGAATATTTCATGATAAATTGACTTAATGATGCCTTGATTCAAGTGTTGTGAGGCATTTTATGCATCCACACTAGATCTTGGACCCTTCCAAATTTAATAAAATGCATTTAATGATGTCTTGTGAAGGTGTTATGAAGTGTTGTACAATATTTCTACACTCTTCTAGACTCTTTTTATTATAATTCATTAAAATATACCCTTGTATTCATCATCAAGTCCTATTTTGAAGTGTTTTAAAGTCTTGTAACAAGATTTCACACTTTTCTAGGCATAATTTCACTATTTACACCTCTCTTATGCTTTATTTGGCCCCTTTATGCCCTCATAAGGCTTAATTAAGTGTATTTTTTAATGTAAACCTAACAAACAACATTAAATGCGACGTAATTCCTCACACCCATTTTCAAGTCCAAGGTGGGACCCATTCACCATGGGTTTTTAATGAGTCCCTCTTGGCTCCAATTTCAAAATATTTCAAATTTCCTTTCAAGTTTTTATTCAAAATTACTTTATGTCATCTTGTGATGAGGTATCAATGGGTTACTAAGGCACAAGTGTGTATAAATAAGTGTTTTTCTCCTCATTTTTACATCCTCTACAATATCCCAACCTCTTATCATTCATTCTTCATTATTCATCCATCAATCTTCTCTCTCAAGTCCAGCAACTTAGGGTTTTATCATTTGAAGGCATTAAGACATCAATTTCCACACTTTCAAGGGAAGATCCTCCATGTTTTTTTGTAGATTTTCAAGATCAAATATCATGGCAAGGTAATGAACTCTATTTTTGCATGTTTCATTTCTTTCTTTCATCATTTTTGTTTAATTACCTAAAAGGGGTTTGACCAAGGCAAACCTCCATGCCCTAACATCCAACATTTCTTCTTCTCTTCTTGTGTGTTTGCAAATTTAGGACTCTTGGAAGCTTGGAAATCATTGAAGATAAATTTGCAAGGTTCTTGAAGTCTTCTCTTCATTCAAAAAGTAAAAATATCAACAAAAAGTGACTTTTAGACCTAAATCTGACAGTTTTAGAAGCAAACACCTCTATAAAGCCGAAGTGTGGATCGAAAGCTCCAAAATCCACTCTTGAATATTCAAATATTCAAAATTGGAATCATTCAACATTAGTGGTGAAGTTCCACTCTAGGGTCAATTTTGAGTTTTCTATATTTTTAGTACCCTTTTATCATAAATGGGTTCCAACTCAGTTTTGTAGAACTAGGACTAATTCGCCCAAAATGGTGAATGAGTCCCACCAAGCCTAAAAATCAGCATCAGTAGCATTCTAGAATCTAATTCCAATCTACATCCACATTTCGAGTGCACACATTCAATTTGGTTCAATTATGTTAAGTTTTGCATTCATTTCTAGTTCATTGTTGCATTTCACAATGTGTTTTCAAACAAGTCACATTTCTTAGGTTTTGAATACTTATTCAATCAATTTATTCATCTAGTTTCACTTATTTCATCTCATTTATCCTTAATAACATCATACATTGCATAATTTGAATGAACTCCATAGCATTTTCGGCCCTACCTCTCTCCTTTTAGGTGAAAAACCCTAGAATAGCTAGAGAAGTGCATTGGTGCCAAAAATATATGGTTTATATTTATTTTCACTTGATTGATGAAAATAAGGTTGTTTGAGACCATCCTAAGTGTTTTCAGACCATTTTTTGTCATTAGGTGAAATTTAGGAAAATATTGTAAAAATTGTAAAAGTTGCTCAAAAAGTTGTCAACCAACTTGTCAAAAAGTATCATTAAGGTGTTTTGTTAACAAAATAATTAAAAGGTGAATTAAAATAGTTGGTTTTTGTTTGAAATTTATAATTACACACTCCAAAACTCGAATTGGGGGTTGGAGACATTTTTTTTGAAGTTTTGATGAATGAAGCAATCATTTTTTTGGCATTTTCTAATGTTTAGTCATTATTATGGATTGTACGGCCCATATTTTGATCTTAAATAAATTTTATTTTGTTTCCATGTGAATCTAATTTCATTTTCTTCAAGTCTCATCAAATTTCATTAACATTTGAATAAGTTATGATAATTTTGGTGAAGGTTGCTTTGTTCTAACAATATTTTCCAGAATTTTGTAGTCTGAAAACCTGCTTGTACGACCTTGTACTGACCAGTGCAGGTCTTTTTTCTTGATCTCTCAAGGGGGAAATGTACTAGTGTACTTTCTACTATTACATTCGAAAAAATTATATTTTTTTTGAATTTTTAATCGTGGAAAGTTTATTCTTTGAACCAACGCAACAAGTACATTGCTTCAAAGAGGGGCAAAATGTAGACATGCAAAATTAGCATATTGCATTTAATCAAAACCATTCATCAAATAAATCAAGTCTATTTTCAAAATTTATCTCTAAGGTCATCCATGTAAATTAAATAAATCAACTTTGTTTAATTTAAGCCTAGCATCACCCTCCTTGATTAAATAAATCAAATATTTATTTAATTAAAACCTAAAACATCTTTCATCTCCTTTTTGATTTAGTTTAATCCCTAAATCTAAGTCAAATGGGTCAAATCACCTAATCCTCTTTTAAATTAAATAAATCATGATTAATCTAATCCTAATCACCCATCACATCCTCTAGCTTTTCCCACTTGCACAAATAAATCAATTTATTGATTTATTAAATTCTCTATTTTCTCTCAACATGACATCTTTGAGTAATATTCTCCAAGTTTGAAATCTCCCCCCAAATTGACATGTTTAACCAACAAAGCATTTAAGAGCTCTTACATGTCTCTTACATGTCTCTTGCAAAGGTCAAGCTTAGCATTTAACTCATCTTGTCATCAAATTCAAATTTCAAATCTCCCTCTCTTTGGCAAATTGACCAAAATGTGCTCATTCCTCAACCTCTCACATGTTGACAAGTGGCATCTTGTCATTGGTGGATCTTTAGTCCCACATCCTCCATGTTTGGAATTCTTTTATCCTTCTTGGATATAAATAGAGATTTTATATATTGTAAATTACTTCTCCACAATGATAGGCAGCTTGATATACATTCATCTTGCACTTGGTCATCATCTTGCATCTTTTTATCACCTAGGAGATAATCAAGGGTTGGGAAAGGGCTTCTTTCCACAGAAGCACCAATCCACTATGGCATATGGTTTGGTCATTTTTTTATGTGCTTTCATTTAGTTTCCTTTGTTCTATTTACCTTGCATATTTTAATATGATTGAGTATTTGATAGGGATACTCTATTTGGTTTGCTTAAGTTAACTAACAATGCTAATCATTGTTTGTTTTTGAGCAAATGCAGAAAATGGTATCCACATAATGGCACTAGAAGGAGGGCCCAACATTCCCTCAATTTAAAACATTTATTCAAGTTGAAGCATTCACATATCTAGGATTTCTCATTGTGTTCCTTATCTATGATTTTTGATTGCTCTATTTTGATAAATCCATGCTTGTCTTTTTAGAAAGATAAAGTTGTTTATCGAATTTTATTCAATGCAAGAAATGCTAGATAATAGAACACCATAATCTATTGTGCAAATTTAATACAGTGGAACCTATGCACGTCGGAAACCTATTAGTTTCTCAACGTTTTCTCACTTGCTTCTGACATGACAACATTTACAAAAAACATTGGAGAAGCTGGCAGTTCTTCACATAAGAATGATTGAAATGCATTTTCTCTCTTTTCCTATTTTTTTCCATATTCGAGGCTACACCATTCAATATCTCTATTATTTTGTTGTTTGAGGCTACACTATTTATTTCCTATGGGGTAAAGTTATAGGCTTACCTAAGGGTTTTAGATCCACAGTAGGTTCATTTGACTCAGTAGAGTAGTAGCTAGTGGAATGACCATGACCCATTTTATGCACTTGAATTTTAAATCAATCTCTTTATTGATTCACAAGAACTAATTTTTTAGATCATTTTGATTTATTTGGATGAGATTTTTGTTTTAAATTTTTGATCAAAATTATGTTTTTATAGATAGAAGTCTGCAATAGTTCCATAATGAATTTTAAACAATTTAGCTTAAAGATTATTGAAAGCAAAACAATGACGCCAATATAATAAACATAATGAAAGCTAGAGCATTTGGTTAGTGTCATAAATAGATGATTCAAACGACCTCAATAGCTATGAGTCAGTGAACTGCCTACCATCATGGTGCACCATAACAGTTTGACTGTGGGAATTATTGGTTTGTGCATGTGAATTCCTATGCATCAAGTCCATGGTGCATTCAATATCTCACTAAGTTGCTACATGAGAACCCCTAAAATTATTCCCCTGCAACAACCCAAACACATTTCCTTCATAGTTTCCAATACCAAAAAGTGGTTCTCCTTGGTGTTCTTTATCCAAACTTACAGGAAAGCCACTTGTGGGGGATTGGGAGAAATTAGTTAGCAACTTGTCTTGTGAGACAAGACCAAAGCTGTGTTGTGCTGCTTGCTGCTGCACCATGAGAGGCTAAGTAGTTTCTTGTATAAGTTGATCCATTGTAACGCTAACACTTCATGTGGTCATGTGATCAAATGAGGTTGAGCCTAGAGCCCCCGTTGATGTCCAGGAGTTGAATGTTGTTCTGTTGTGGCCGTCAATTTTAGATTTATTCTCTCTAACTTTTTTCTTTCAAAAATTTTAAAGTGGGATTTCTTTTTTCTTTCATTATTTGGTGAGAAAATGTATTGCTTAAGTTCACTAACAATGCTAATCATTGTTTGTTTTTGAGAAAATGCAGAAAATGGTATCCACATAATGGCACTAGAAGGAGGGCCCAACATTCCCTCAATTTGAAACATTTATTCAAGTCGAAGCATTCACATATCTAGGATTTCTCATTGTGTTCCTTATCTATGATTTCTCATTGCTCTATTTTGTTAAATCTATGTTTGTATTTTTAGAAAGATAAAGTTGTTAATCGAATTTTATTCAATACAAGAAATGCTAGATAATAGAACTCCATAATCTATTGTGCAAATTTAATATAGTGGAACCTATGCATGTCGGAAACCTATTAGTTGCTCAATTTTTTCTCATTTGCTTCTAACATGACAACATTTATAGAAAACATTGGAGAAGTTGGTGGTTCTTCACATAATAATGATTGAAATGCATTTTTTGTCTTTTCCTATTTTTTTCCATATTCGAGGCTACACCATTCAATATCTCTATTATTTTATTTTTTGAGGCTACACTATTTA
>VDFB02061713.1:0-14614 GCA_007258455.2 Sequoia sempervirens | reverse complement strand
CAAAGAGTTAACAAAACAAATAGGACAAAAATCCTTTCAATTTACCATGGAAGAGATTAGGTGTCTGACACCTTGCATCATCCCCAAAAGGGAAAACATAAGAAAAAAATGAAAAAGGAAAATGAAATGTAAATAAAATATAATGGAAAGGATTTTGAGTCAACATGAAGGAGGCATGAATGTTTCAATGCCTTGCGTCATCCCCAAAAGGAAAAGCACAAGAAATGAAAATGAAAGGTAAAGATAAAAGATTATTCAAAAGGAAAAAAGGTATATGACATATAGAAGAATGAAGGTACAAATAGAGGAATGCACATAGAAAGAGAAGCATCAAATAGAACATCACAGGGAATCACATTACACACATGCAAAAAAGAAAATGCAAAAGACTAGTAAGGCATAGGCGAGTCAACCTAAAGCAAGTCATCCACCTCCCAATCTCAATTTTTATAAGAGAATGGTAGATAATGTACCTAAGGGATAACAACAAATGCCTTACTAGGACAAGGCCATCTACCTCTTGTCCCCACTGAGTGCAAGAAAATAATGGTCCGAGGTAGGTGATGGGAAGGATCATGTAATAGTGAGAAATGTAACATTCTACAACTATTACATGATAAATAGTAGGAGGGTATGTTATGTGATCACTGCATAGCAATTATTGCCATCAAAGTGATACTTCCTCAATATTTCCTTCAATGCACGACACTCATTAGTTTTATGTCCAAGAATTTGATAATATGCATAATGTGGCACTTTTGTATCTTTAGGATATAACACAAGTTGTTTCATAGGTGGTAATAATATTAACCATTAGTTGAGAAGGATTTGTAATTTTTTTTCACTTTCAAGTGGTGTATGAAGAGGTTGTAAGCTTTGTAATTTGTAAGGCCTCTTGCATTTTCTAGATTCACCAAATTCTCTAGATGGGATTGGGAAAGGAGGTCCTTAGATTATCCTATCTTTATCCTTGTTATTGTTATGATTTATTGGTTTTTCTTTAGGAAGAAGGATATTTAAGTTAGAGGAGAATCCAAGATCAACATACCATCACTTTTGAGTCTTATATATTCTCTAGAAAGCTTTTCATTATGAGGGGGATCTTGGTATCCTAATCCCTTTGTGTTTTCATTGGTTGGTTTTTCTCTAAGAGTTGATGAATTTCATGTTCACTTGTATCACAACCTTGTTTGCTCAAGATTGTGAAGCCTTTACCATATGTTTCTTTGAGGTTGATTGGAGTGTTTGTTACTTTTTTATCATAAAATGGTTGAGTGTTTGCTTGTTTAGAGGAAATAGATTCACCTATTGTAGGGAGCTTAAGTTCAACTTTTACTTTGGTTTCAGGATGTAAGTAACCAAACATCTCAAGGAGGTAGTATTGTGGGAAGATCTAGTTGTTTTGTGGAGGGATAGAAGGATGCATTAGCTTCAAGGTTATAAAGACAATCCTTTAGGAACTTATTCATGTTGTCATCATCTTCTCCAATGATGTCAACATCATGAGAAGGATGTGCATTAGGAGTTGAGTGAGAATGAGTGAGTTCAATTTTGTTAGGGTCATTACCAAAGGCACAATTTGACACATCTACCAAATATTTCAAGGACATACATAATTTTACAAAGCACATATCCATGATGCAAGATTGAAAAAATTCACTTGAAATGAAAGAAATTGGAATAACATCAAATCGGGAAATTGAAAAAAAATGGAACACAACCCACAGAAACATAGAAAAGCAATTTTAGAACTTGAAAACTGGAGAATTAAATTCAATAGAGACTAAGATTCCATGAGGTATGTATTGGTCCTCCTAGTGAGATTCTAAAGTTCCAGAGGCTGAAACAAACAACAAACAACAGAGAGGAATGTTTGAAGAAAAAATCTTGAGAGGGACTAAGATGCCAAGAAGGGAATTTTAGTCCTAGCAGAGGGTTTTTTGCAGAAAAATAGTAAATTATGGAATATCAATAGTGTTTATAGATTTCCAATGCAAGATACTAATGCTTAGTAACAAAAAAATGTGCAAATAAGTGCAAGAAAAAGTGACTAGGAACAAGCAATTGAATGCAATATTGAATGCATTTTTTTTCAATTTTGAATGCAATAAGAATGTTGTAAAATGCAATGAAGATGAAGAACAACACACTTTTTAGTTTTTCAATGATATGAAATGATGCAAGAAAGTAAAATGCAACCTATGGGTATGTCCAAGATCATGATGGGCCAAAAAGTGGCGATATGATGGGTATGTGGTTGTCGAATTTTTTTTACCCAAAATTGACATAATGAAAAGGGTTTTTGAAGGAGATTCTTAGCTTTCCATCCATATAAATTATGCTTTACTTTGAATTTAATAAATAATTATTATTCATTTTCTATTTGAATTACGACTAAAGTCCCTGACATTAGGCTAACTCAAAAAGCATCTATAGCTTTCAAATCCAGATCACATTTTTGAATCCAACATGTGTCACATTCTATGCTTCATATGTACCATAGGATTAAAAAAGAAATTGAATTTCATGAAGTTTTAACAAAGTTAAGGTGGTCAAACATATGAGTTTTTATATTTTTTAAAGGTTGTAATAAAAAATTCATAATTAATTATTTACTTGGAAAAAAAATTACAAAATATATGCATCACATCAGAACATGATTCTCTACTTATATCTAAAAATCTTATAAAAAAAAATAATATCATTTTTATTGTGGTTAGGGTGGTCTGACAAACACCCACTTTTGATTTTATCCCTAAAGTTTAAGTGCTACTGAATTGAAATTTCAAATTTCCACCAAATATATATATTTTTTTAAAATAAACCTAGTAGTTTAGAGACTACATTCAATTTTATATAGATTCTATTCTTGTATACATTTTTGAAATAATATAGATAACTTATTCAAATTTTTATGTCAAGTTTCCTAACTCTCGATTTTTTCTAAATTTTATCACCACTAAGGGTCTATTTTTTCCATGATGATCCTGCACATACCCCTATATGCACTTTCACTAATGCAAAATGCAAGGAACCCTAGATGCACATTTAGTAATGCAAGAAGCAATGCAAGAATGAATGCAATCTAGATCTAAGGATGTTAATGGACTCCAAATCAGAAATGAAATGAATGCTCAAAAGCATTGAGTTCACCAAAATGATGTGTAGAAAAATGGGTATTTAATGGTATCACACTTTTCCACCAATCATTCACTAATGTCCTAGGAGTCCCAGTCGGATTGAATAACAACCTCTCAAGGTGAGTCAATTCACAATTAGAGGTCCTAGGAGGGGCTTCTTTAAGTTCTATAATTCACTACCAAGCAAATGCTTGAAAAGAAAATGTTTTAAACATAGTGATACACAAAACGATCTAAAATAGAAATGTAAGCTAAATGAGAGATGAAAATGAAGAAATTATGCAACGGGGAGATAGTATGTGTGTAACTGGGAAGTCGAGAGATGTTGTGAGAATTTTGGAAATGTACATAAGCTATTGGAAAATGTTGTGGAGGACTAAGACACCCAAGATGGTGTATTAGTCCCAATGTTTTTTTAGGGAAAATAAAGAGTCTTTGAATGTCGGAATCAGATCTTGAAAAATATCTAAAAAATAGACTTGGGAGGACTAAGATGCCCAAGGTAGCGTATTTTTCCCATTATGAATTTTTGCAAACTTTGAATAGGATCTTGAGTTCCAAGGTCAACATTTGCTTCCTTTCATATCTCAAGTTCTGAAACTTCTAGATTTAGCCTGTAGGTGAGTTTCTGTGAAGATGACAACTTTATGATGCAACTTTGCAACTTTTGCAAATTTTCATTCCAAGTGATCTTCAAGTCTACAACCAAGATCTGCAATCACAAATATGGAAGGAGGTAAAAACCTCTTGTTTGTTAGTGAATGGGGGTTTTCCTTGGTCAAACCCCTTGTTGGTAATTAAACCTTGAAATGAAATAGAATAATGAAAGAAATGGTGAATGAACAACATGCAATGTTACAACTCACCAAACCCTTGTAAGGTCTGCAAACTTGTGTGCAATGGCTACAATGGATATGGATCTTGAGTGCTTGAAAGATCTAGCTTGAATTGCTTGCTTGAATCAAAACCCTACATCACAAATGTTAGCACAACAACACACATGATGCAAGAAAACCCTTTGATATGATGCTTGAATCTTGATGATGGCTCCAAATGCTTGATGAATCCTCTCTTGAATGCTCTTGTGAATTCAATTATGCTATGACAAAAGATCTCACAAAAGACTTGGGTTGAAATGAATGAAGGAACCTTGTATTTATACTTATGCTTAATATCCCAAAATTATATCACACAAGTTGGTATATGAATTCATTAAATAAAGGAGGCTAAATCCCAACAAAAATTTGAAATTAAATCCCAAAAAAATGACTCAAGGAGGACAAAGAGGCCCTAGGTGGCATCTTAGTCCCAAGTCCTAAAAACTTGGGGCACAGACACCAAAAAGGGGCCCAATCAGGGTCCCAAGAGCCTTGGGGGACTAAGATGCCCTAGGTAGCATTTCAGTCTCAACCCAAAAATTAGGGACACACCGATGGAGTAATTAAATTATCATTTATGCATTGGAGAATGTCAGGATTAACCAAAAAAAGATGTAATTCATAGGGCTTGTGGACACAAAATAGGACCAATTAAGATGTAAAGAAGCATATAAATAAAGCAAGGTGGGCCCAAAAAAGTGTGAAAATGCAAGGGTATGCATTTTCCTACAATAATTAATAAATAAATTATTATCAAGTGATTATCCTAATTACTCCAATAGAAACCTTAATGCGAGTATATAAGAAATTGGACTTGGGATGAAAGCCATGTAGGGAAGTGAGATTCTATAACTTTGATGACTTAGAATAGCTTAAAAAATTGACCATATCTCCATACTTAATATTTTTGGAGATACTAAGTAGACATATGAGGGATGAAGGGGAAATACTCATAAACAAAATTTAATAAGGGAGAATGCTAGTGATAGCAAATGGACATTTTGGACCACAACATATATTATGGAAATACGAGACATGACCAGTTTTCCCTACTCAAACTTTCTTATCCTCAAGAAATTGTAAGTTTAATTCTCCATCTCCTATTTGAAATTTTCTACAAATATCATAATTTAATTATTCTTCACAAATAGCCTCCTTCATAGGCATATTGTTGTTGTCACATAAAACTACACCCTGCGAAACATGGAGTTCAACATTCTAATGACATGATTGAAATGACCTCAAGGTGTGGGACCTTGCAAATTGAGGTCAAGTCTTTGGCGAAGGTCGAATTCCTCTTCTAATCTAAGTGCAAATGTGTTGGTCTAGCCCAATATATAAAATCCTATCACTAATTTATTCTAACAACTCACAAGGGAAAAGGGGGAGAAGGAATATGCTAAAGGGAAAAGCGGTGATGCACCAAGATAGAAAGTTGTTTCTTCCTTGCTTCAAATTGCACAATACACCAAAAATAAACTAGAACACACATTTAGACATGAAGGTAAAAAAAATTACACAACCATGCAAGAAATAACTATGATATTAGCAATATTTTATTGATATAAGGCATAAAAGCCAAAATTTATAATGGAAGAATGCAAAAATACATTTTGGGATAAAGAAAATTATGAGAGGAGCCAAAAAGAAGAACCCCTTGAATGAATACAAACATTCTTTTATAGATCAAGTATAGCAAAGATTATCACAAACCAAAACCCAGCTAGGGTTAGCAGTCAACACATGTTTGATCTAAAAGGATTAAAGAGATCAATCCATGAAATTTGTGCTCAAAATAAGCATGGTTGTCATACCTCTACAAAGAAGGTTATCCAAAAGTACATCTAAAATCCTCCATGAAATCCATGATCTAGGCACGGAACAAGTCAAAAGGAATAGTCAACAATAATAAATGAACATGGGCACCCATAATCCACCTACAAAAGCTAATGGATGCATTAAATGATGTCGTTGAATCCCCAAAATTGAAATAGGTAGTTGAGAATCTCATTCAAGCATTAATAGCATCGTAATCAGAAAACATGTCATTCCATGGAATTATCAGGCCCTTGGGCCTAAAAGAATACATAGTTGGAAATTAAATGGCTTGAAGCCCTGCTTAGAACATCTTCATTGGAAATCAAGCATCAGGCCTAATTCATACCACATGCTTAGAAGAAGGGAGGAGAAAATGTCATAACCCAAAAATCAGATATCAAGTGTTGGGAAGAACGCTCACCTCTTACCTAAAGTAGGTAAGAGGTAAGGGGGAAACCTAAATCCCTACACCCAAAATGTGGACATTGAGTGTTAGCCCAAAAAAATGTAGACTTCAGGCATTGAGCTCGAAACTTACCTCTTACCTAAAGAAACTAAGAGGTAAGGGAGAATTCTGACTCCCAAAACCCAAAAAATTGATACTTAGCCAAATTTTTCGTGATTTTTTTTGGAAATTGGGGGTTGGGAAAAAGGCTTACCTCCTACAAAGGAAAGGTAAGAGGTAAGGAAGAATGCTAACTATTGAAACCCAAAAATTTGACACTTAAGGTGAAATTTAAAGGAAACCATCAGATCTTCAATGATAAGAGGAATAAGCTTATGAGGGAGAGAGAAAAGGGCTAAAAGTTAAGGATGGTGGCCAAAACCCAAAATACTTAGGTATAAAATGGAAAGAAGTGAAAGAGATGAAAGATCAAGAGTGATGGAGAAGACATGTAGATAGGCAAGTAAGTGACAACCCATAATTCTAAAACTTTAGGACTTAGCCATTTTTAGGACCTTTTCAAGGGATATTCATACAAGATGACCCATTAATGATCTCTTAGATTGGTTCTTATTGATGGGTCATACAAAGGTGGCATGAAATTTCAACACTTATTGTGATTTCTACGGGATGATTTCCTTCTAATCATGGAATCTAGGGGCCTTATCAATCCATTAGGCATAGAGTCAAGGGAATTCTTCAACAACTGGGTCTCCCAAGAGTAACACAAAACATGTGCAGGTTACACAAAGAGGAAAATAAGAAAGCTAGAAACATACATTCCCTTAAGGAGAATGCAAGGTGTACCAAAACACTTCATGGAAGGATAGGACATTAAATGATATGTACATGAAACTCAAAACCTTTGAAAATAAGGTTTGAAGTGAATCGCATTGACTAATATTGGAAGAACCTCACCATCCAATCTGGAGAGATGGAATACATTGGCCTCCTTGCAAATATTGATGACATATGGACCACTCCAAATGACATCAAACTTGGAGTGCCTCCCAAATTTGGCTCTATCTGCATCCCATTTTAGCACTAGATCTCCCTCTTGGAACACTCTATGGACTAATTTTTTGTTGAAATTTATTTTGACTTGTGCTTGAAGTGTCTCTATGACTTGCATAGATTTGTTCCTTGTCTCCTCCAATTCCAAAATATCATCTATCCTTGCTATCATAACATCATTTCCTTCTAACTCCATCTAATGTTCCAAATCAAGAGAAGGAAGGTCCAATGATAATGGTAATCTTGCATCTCTTCCATCAACTAGTATGAAAGGAGAATTACCAATTTCTCTCTTGGGAGTAACTTTATCAGCCCAAAGAGATATTTTTAGTTTTCTATGCTATAGCATTTGGTTATCTTCAATGGTTCTCTTGATAATCTTGATGAGGATTTTTTTTTAAGACTCACCCAGGCCATTATCCTAAGGGTAATAATTTGATGACTTTTTTAAGTATATACCATGCCCAACTACCCAGTCACTAATTTGGGTACCAAAAAGAACCTTAGCATTATCAAAGATGATGGTGGAAGGGACACCAAACCTAGTCATAATTCCATTAAGGAATTCCAAGACTGAAGTATTTGTAGCATCCTTTAAAGAAACTACCTCTTTCCACCTAGTGAAGTAGTTTATTATTGTTAAAATCCATTTATGACCAACACTAGATGGTGGATTTATTATGCCAATAAAATCCAAACACACTATGCAAATGGCTGATCTTTTTGAATGGGATGAAGAGGAAGGGAAACTAGCATTTGCTTTCTAGAATTTTTTTTTTTTTTTACAATTTCTTATCTACTTGTGAGCATCATTGAATAAGGTAGGCCAGTAATACCAAACCTTCATGATTTTTGCTATAGTATTCCTAGCAAAAAAATGACCACCTGAAGAGCCATCATGGAATTCTTGCAATTTTCAACTGACTTGATCTACCTCTATGAATCTTAATAGGATCCTATTGAGATCCTTTCTGAAAATTATGCCATCGAGTATGACATGGGGAATGGATTATAGTTAGAATTATCTTCTTTTGGCCCTCTCTAGACCTAGAGGATATATACCTTCTTGCAGAAAGGTAAACATATCATGCATCCAACTACCTAAAGTGCTTGTATTTGATGCTTGGGATTCTTGTTACACAAGTGAAAACTCTAAATGTTGTTCAAAAGATGAGACAAGTTTTTCACAAAACCCTTTGCCTCTTACTAATTTGGTGATCTTGATGTCAACATCATACTCCATTACCCTAGTGATCCACCCAACTGTCTTTTCATTGATATCTTTACTTAACAAAAAACATTTAACACTACCATGAGGTACTATTAACTGTATATTATTGCTAGACAACATGTGTCTAGTTTTTTTAAAGCACTAATAGTAGCAAGAGATTTATTCTCAACATGATTGTACTTGGCCTCATAACCCTTGATCCCTTCACTGAAGAAAGAAATAGGTTGTTCAAAATTTTCCTTGTTTATTTGGGTTAGAACAACTAATATACTTGCTTCACCTCCAAAAGTGTAAAGAATGTCATCATTATCATTGTTAGGGTTAGCAAGGGTAGGAGCTTGAGAAATTTTTTGTTTGATAGCCTCAATGTTATCCTTACATTCTTTGGTCCATTTAAAGACTATATTTTCCTTGAGCATAGAAGTAAGAGGCTTTACCAAAGCAGCCAATTTCAGAATGAACCTCCTTAAAAAGTTAATTGTGTCCAAGAAGCTCTATAGTCCCTTTCAATGAATTGAAAGTGGGATGGCTAGGATAGGTTTTACCCTTGAAAGATGGATGACCAAACCATCCTTTGAAACAATGTGTCCAAGAAGTTTTCCCTAGTTAGTGACAAAGACACATTTATTTGGATTTAGGGAAATATCATATTGCCAACATTTCTGAAATACTTGTTCAAAGAGACTGAAGTGATCTCTTGCATGTTTTGAAAACACTATGATATCATCCAAGTAGAAAAAAATAAACTATCTAAACACACTTTGAAATGCCATGTCCATGGATCTATGAAAAATGGCCCCAAAGTTTGTTAAACCAAAATGCATCTTACAATAAGCATTGGTGTCCCACTTTGTGGTAAAGGTCATCTTGTTTTGATTATATTCTTGAACAAGAACCTGATTATAGCCCAAATAACCATCTAAGAAAGAAAACCTTTCTAACCCAGTGACCCTTTTCAAAATTTTCTCCATCCAGAAGGAAGTGGATAGTGATCATTTAGAGAGTCCCTATTTAGGTCTCTAAAATCCACACAAATCTTGATTTCCCCATTCTTTTTTTTGGTAGCTACTAATTTTTCAACCCAAGAGGAATGCTAGATGGAAAATATGATCCTAGCTTCTATTAATTTTGTCAATTCCTTCCTCATCAAAGGCTTAATATTAGGATTGACGAGTCTTTCCTATTATCTCATAGGATTGGCATCTGGATCTAACTAAATGTTATGTTGGGAAAGACTTGGGTAAAAACCCTTTAGGTATTCATAAGTCCATCCAAATACATAACTGGATCTATTGCAAAGAACAATAAAAACCTCATGTTCAGTAACATAACATACCTTTCAAAAGTTGAGGTACATTCCTTCTACAATAATGAATAACCTATAGTTACCCTCCCTTGCATCAAGGTTCATCTTTTTCTGCTTCAAATGGTCATCGTATTTAAAGATGCTTTCAAGAGTGATGAGACCACTTGGTAGCTTGCTCTACTTAGCTACAATCAAGTTAGCATATTGGTTCTGTAGCTTGAACTAATTTCCTTTAGAAAATTTGTCCTCTTGTCGAAAATTCACTATTTGTTGATCACTTTCAAAAACCCAATAATGATCTTGACTATTTGGAATATCAAACCTTACAACCAGTCTAATTTGTTCCTTTTTATTCGTGATATGGGTTAGAATATCAAACTAAGCACCAACTATTGTAGGTATATCAACATGGTTGTTCTGATTTCTAGGGGTAGTTTGGATGTTGAAGCCTTCAAAACCCTCCATCAAATCCAAAACCTTGTCTTTGTATGTTTGAGTAGGTTATTCTTGGTTATGCTCCAAGTTATGACCTAATGAATAACCAATTCACTATCACCAAATACTTGTACCAATTTGATATTCTTCTTTTGTGCAAGTTAGAGGCCTTGAATGAGGGTCTCATACTCAACCACATTGTTAGTGTAACTAAATTGAGGTCTAAAAGAGAAGTAATACTTATCTTTACCTAGGGAGACTAACATTACACTAGCACCTGCACCATTCTTGTTTCTAGCACCATCAAATAACATCTGCCATAATCCCTTTGGATCTTCTTGAGTTTTCATAAGATTTGGAATACATGTATCCTCTTCATGAATACAATATGTGCCAAGACTAGTCTCTTCTACTTCAATTATGGTGAGAGGATCAAATTGGAATGCACTACACCATTCATATAATAAGCAATCAAAAACCTCCTCTAAAGGAGTAGCAGGTTCATGGATAGGACAATTCTCCTTTTGATCATGCAATGTGCAGTTCATGTTTATAGGGTTGGGAGTGTAAGGTGATAAATGATCCTTTTCTATGGGTTCATATATGATGGTCACTTTGGTTCCATATCTAGTTTTGAATAACATGTGGGACCAATCAAAATATAGGCATCCATCTATCTTGGCAGTGAAATATCTAGACAAACAAATGGAATAGTGAGTAAGGAATTCTAATTCTGAAATATCTTGCAACAATTCAAAGCCAGAGCATGCATGCAAGGTCAATTTTAGGTTCTTACTTACTCCCACTATTTTCATAGAAGTGTCATCTAACTATAAGAATCCTTTTATCATAGGATCATATTTGATGCCAAGCATGCCAACCACCTTCTTAGGAATCACAAAACTACTATCCTCAAAATATATCATATAGTTATGGGTATGTGAAAGATCATAATGGGCCAAAAAGTGGCAATATGATGGGTATGTGTAGGGTATGTGGCTGACAACTTTTTTTTTTACCCAAAATTGATGAAACAAAAAGGGTTTCTTTTAGCGAGATTCTCAGCTTTCCACCAGAGTAAATTATGCTTTACTTTGAATTTAATAAATAATTATTATTCATTTTCATTCTAATTATGACTAAATTTTGATCGATAGGGATGATTGAAAAAATCTATAGCTTTCTCAAATGGTACCTCATTTTTGAATCTAAAAACATGAATCACATTCTATGCTTCCACATACCATATAGATTAAAAAATAAAATAAATTTCATGAAGCCTTTGACCCAAGCTAAGGTGGTTAAACATAACATTTTTTTATATTTTTAGGTTGTAATAAAAAAAAATTCATAATTAACATTTACTTGGGAAAAAGCTACAAAATAATGATCACATCGACATGAGTCCTCTACTTATATCTAAAATCTTATAAAAAAATATTATCATTTTATTGTGGTTAGGGTAATGACAAGAACCTGTTCTATTTTTTCCTCAAAATTTAAGTGCTACCACATTGAAATTTCAAATTTCACCAAATAGATTTCTTTTTTTTTTAGAACATAAACCTATAGTATTTTAGAAACTAAGCATTCATTTTGATATAGATTCTATTCTTACATATTTTTGAAATAATATAGATAACTTATTCACTTTACATCAAGTTTCCTAACTCTAATTTTTCCTCAATTTTCATCACCAATTTAAGGGCCTATTTCTTTCCATGCCAGATGATCCTACACATACCCTTATGCACTATATGATTTCCAATAATTAATTAAATATAGAAAGGGAGGTGGCTTATAGATTTTTCTAGGATTCCCTTCTTCTTTGGGTTGCACTAGGCTGCTTGATGGAGTAGTCTATTCCTTTTCTGGCACAACACCTAGTTAGTTATGTTCCTTCAAATCTTGTTGCAACAAACATCTTTGAGATGGGATGGAAAAAACCTCCTGCATGGTAACATTCAGGTTAGACTTCATTTAATCAACAATGTTGAAGGGGAGCTAACTCATCTTAGAAGGAACCTTTGGAACAAAAATATTTTTTCTTGTTGCTTGGGTGATTTTAGGTTTCTTCATACTCTAGTTTCTCTTACCAGCAGGTTGATCTAATCACCAAACTATCTTTCTACCCATTGTTCCAATAATTGCAGTATTTTGAGATACTTGAGTTGTGACTATGCAAGATGATGCCAAACCTACTATAGAAGATGTGCCATTATCCACTGCCCTTTTCTTTGATCTTGTATTCTAGGCTATTTTATCAATAACTACTCGATTTACACCTCAAAATTCTTCATGATGCCAATTGACCAATGAAGCATCCTCATGCAAGTGATCCTACTTTCCAATAGTTGTTTGGCTTGCATTAAATTTCTACCCTGATGTTGATTTTTTATTATGAACCACTAGAATTTATACAAACTCTCTATTTTGGCAAGTGTTTTGATTATGAGGCTACTAACATGGGTGGCACCACTCTTTCTCTTGGGATAGATTGTTGTCAACCGGTACCAAATTTTTTAAAGTAATGGTAGTAGGTGGATGGATGCTACTCAAGGGCTTAGTGTGGCTCCATTTATTTTTCCCTTGATAATCCTTTCTATTACGTTGATAACCTTGACCTTGAGGCTAATAAGGTCTACTATTTTGGGATTTCTACCTTTTAGTTGTCACTAATTTGTTACCAACATTTTGTTAAAAAAAATTTAACTTCATGCAATTCATTTGAAGGAGTAGCAAAAATTGATGGCTAACTGGTAGAAGCAACTAGGATAGAGGCCAATTTAGGTTGTGGAGGAAGCTATAGAAATAGAGGAATTGGTGGCCTAGGGACTATCTTCCTAGCCTATATCAAACAATTATTTTCTCTTATGGAAAGCTCATATGCACCTGGTAAGGTAAAACCACCCATAGACTAAATCATAACAGCTATATCATTGTTAAGAGCTTTTAATAAATATAAGAATGCATATTATGGGGAATGTTTCACTAAGATATGGATTCTATCCTAAGTCTTTTGAAATATGTAGTTGAATTCACTCATGAATTCATGAGGTTCCCTTTTGATAGTTGCCAATTGCTCTATTAGAGATAGATAGTAACCTTTTTCCTCAAAATGTTTGTATATTTTTTCACCTAATTCATCCCAATTATGAATGGTGTTAGGTTGCAAACCTCTAGATACCATTGTAGTGCCTTTCCTTTCAAGGATGTGGCTAGCAATCTAATGGCCACATTTTCTTATGTTATATTATGCACAGAGCATACATTTACCACATTTAAGATGTTTTGTACTGGGGTTTTAGATATTTCACTAGTGAAGTGAGGGATACTTTTTAGGGCATAAACTGGTATGTCATCTCTCTGGGCTATAACCAAGGGACTGCTACCATTAAAAGATACAAAACCTCGATTTCTAGGAGTATCCATATGGAATAAAGATCTTTGTGTCTAAGTAGTAGGTATTTCGGTTTGAAATAATCTACCCAAAGGTGGCATAGATTGAGCTCTAGGAGATGGATTTGTGCTTCTATTTCTCCTAATGGGTGGTAGGAAGTGTGTATCATTTTTTCTAGAAGTAAAATATGGTAGCTTAGTGTATTGAAAGTGTGAAGGAGGGGATTCACTACTCCCAATTCCCAAGATGAACAGGTTCTAAAGGGAGAAAAATACCCTTGGTCACCACAAGAGTACCTCAAGCTTAACCAAAAAAGACAAGATGAAAGAGATTGCAAAAATGTATTAAAATCATAGTTTTAGGAATGATAATTGATAGACGAATTTGGGGACCAAAAGAGTAGATTGTAGAGATTTTTGAGATAAACGAAGAAGCTCTCTGCTAAAGGACATTTATGCATAAGTGGGATGAAAATGTAGTGTGATATCATCTCAGGGAAACACTAGCATCTCGTACAAACAAAAACCTAAACCTTAGCACATAATTTAATGAGTCTACTTAGCTATTCATAATTTAAGGTATGTTTAACCTATTAATTTAATAGAAAAAATAATATGTAAAAAAGAAAACAAGAAGAATACTTTAAAAGAAAGGAGATATGTCAACTCATAAGAGGTCCTATGCTCATGAAAGCTTGAGCAAGCTCCTCATGAACAACCTACACATAAAACAGATGAGGAAAAATGTTGGGACTATTTTGGGGCTTTCCTTAGTTAAACCCCCATTTTGGTGTTCCCACCTCCTTGAATAGTCAGATAGATAGGGAGAATAAAAGACACAAATTAAACTAGAAACAAAGTGATAAAGGAAAAAATCCACTATAGAGGAGAACCCCTATCATGAAATATAGACATAATAGATTATGCTATAAATTTGACAAGAAGCAA